>ML994018.1:0-62143 GCA_010093945.1 Delitschia confertaspora ATCC 74209 | reverse complement strand
CTCTCTGTTGCCTGAGCGGCAGCACTGACAGATAGGGAACAACTATTAGCTGGTGACAAAACTCATCATAGCTATATTGGAATGTTTGAAGGTGGGGAAAAGGCAAAGATTTTGGAATCTAGAGGGACATTCCTCTAGAGTCGGGTTTGCTTTGCTCTAAGCATTTGATATTACGTGTTCATAGACCCGATTGGGAACCAGGTAGCACGTTAAATTGAATTATTATTATTATTATTATATTTCTTAAAAACTCTTAATCCTTTTAACTCTTCTAGTGTGATATAGAATAGTTCCTAGAGATTTGAATTTACCGCGCTTAGATATATATATAAACACCAAGATTAAAGAATCTAAACAATATGTGATTTAATGTAAATGCTCACGAGGGTGATACAGAAATAGGAAGGCGGGGTGTAGGGTGACGTTTAAAGCCCACGTGATGTGGCTCGTGCAACACATTCACGAACAACGGTAAATATACGTCACGCCAGCGGAATTCATACTCTCAACGTTGGTGACCGCTCATCCTCCACATTATATATACCCTATTCTGCTCTTCCAGCCTTCTAACAACTTCAGCATCTGAGATTTCAAGAACAAGATCCATATATACCGCTTCCACATCATGGACAACGACAAAACCTCCGCCCGCGCAGCCCGCCGCCTTCTGGATGCCCGCATCCGCACCGACTGGGACTGGCCGAACCCACCTCTTCCCTCTGCCTCCGACGAAGATATCCGTAACGTCGTCGAGTTCCGAGAAAGATACTATGCTACTACATCCCCCTCCACTTCCGATGCCGAGTCCGAAGAAAATGGGAGAGACAGTTACAAATTTGATTCACCGGATGCTGTGGGGACGGCTGTGATGGATAAAGCAAGGGACAAGAAGAGGAAGAGGAGAGTGTTGCTGGAGAAGGAGATGGAGTGGAATGAGGGGCTGAGTTGTTTTGTGAGGAGGAGGGATGTTTGGACGGGGGCGGAAGCTGTGAGGAAGTTTGGGACGAATACAAATATAAAACACACTTCAAATGGACCCCTGACTGCGGCGGATCCGCAAGAGGGTGGTTCGAATATCACAGACACCACAAACGAACCTATGACGGAGCCGCCGCTAGATAACCTGCGCACCGACGACACCCCAACAATTCACCACATCGCAGTCCCCGCAGATGAGTATATAGAGGAGTTAATTCCCCTCCCCCCCTCCCTCCTATCCGGAAACCCAATCCGTACCTCTATAACCCCAAAAATCTACCCCGAAATCTACAACAAAGTCGTCGTGACCGGGCGCACGCCCTCCGTCCCGATAAACCTGTCTGACATGACGCGCGCCCTTGTCCAAGGCTGGAAAGATAGCGGCGAGTGGCCACCGCGCTCCGGACCCCTAGACCCTCTGGTAGGCAGGAAGAAAGGTTCTGCAGCCGGAGTCGGTGGAAGTGGGACGGGTATTGGGGTAATGAGATTGGTGGGAGTGAAGAGTAGTCTGAAGAGGGTAGGAACGGAGGGGGTGGGAAATGGAGAGGAGGGAGCCGGGCCGTTTTTGAGCCATCATCCGCATGTTAAGAAGGGGATGGAGAGCGTGAAGAGGATTTTTCATTTTAATGGCGGGGGCGGGGGGGGAGGGGAGCGGGGGGGTGGGGGGGCTAGTGAGCAGGCAAGTAGTACAGGGAATGGTACTGCTGGGGCTCTTGGGTGAGGAGATTTGGAGTAGAGATTGATTGGATTTGTGCGCTGATGACAGTATTGGACTGGATCGTGTCGTCTTGATAAGAGCATGGTGGTGTGGACGATAGGAAACGATGCCCTGGCTGGAGACAGATCGTAATGGCTCTATGAGACAAACGATGTAGAATTCTATATAAGTATTCCAAAGCTAACAGAGGAGCGGAAAGACTGGAGAGCTTACTACAGCTTCCCCTCAATAGCTTGCTAGTTTGCAAGAAGTATATCCGTTCAAGAACACAAATTCACAGAACAGCACACTCTACAAAAACGCTCCTGCTCACCATTAATAAAAACAAACCCTATTTCCCTAATCGTTACAACCAATGGAAACTCTGCCCATACAACCTTCTTGAAACCGGTAACTTCCCTGATGGAGTAAGTAGTTACCGCTATCACGTTTGCTATAAATACTTCAAAGCAAGTTCGGCATTCTGCGCAAATCATTCCAGTGAAACGAAAAGGAAAGAATTTCGACGGGGAAGAGGAGAAATGACTGAGGCTGATATTTTGTTTTAGCAATATTTCTAAAGGATTTAAGTGGCTAGGAAGGGGGTATAGGCAAGAGAAGAGATAGGAAAGTAGAGAAACGCGAGAAATGCGTTCCAAGTCCGAGTCGAACTCCTCCCCAAACCTTTCTCTCTCCCCCCGGCAAGTGCAAATTTCTGCTCAGACCAAGTGGGGAGAGAGGACTATAAAGGGTGCAGCTTATATGTACATATGACAGACAACTTTGGAAGTGGATAATAGGATCTAGGATATGCTGAAGTATGGCATGGACTCACTAGTTTGGTCTAGCGAAAAAGCATAGGAGAATGGAGTATGGTGGGCTGGCACAATATCGACTAAACTATGCTTTGCTCTGTGGGCCGATGATGTATTTATTTTTCTCGTTTTCCCCAGCTACTCCCCTCTCTATTCCCCCTATTCTGTACACAGAATTTAGTAGTTATTTACAACTAAGTCAAAAACAATGGCACTGGTGCTACGGCTCTTTACTACAAAGGGGGAGAGAGGTTGCGTTTCCGAGGATGCTGTTGAAATAGAACAGCTTCCTTTTTTGTTTAGTGTGGATGAAGGATTGACCACAGGAAGGAGGGGGCGGGGGAGGGGGGTGTCGGAGTGGACAGTATGGATGAAATGTAAGAACATACTTTCTTCCCAAGAACTATGGGACACATCTGCCAGATAAACGGGTTAGAATCATAACATTTCATCTTTATATGAATAAACCAGAGAGCATACATCTCATCACACCAAAACATCCGCCATAACTCCCTCCCTCTCCCTTCCAGCCCAACCAGGTCCTCCATATCCATCCCCATTACCCCCTGTTAGCACCCTATGCACCTCCCCAAGAACCCCAGCTAACCGATCTCTCTCTTCCTCCACCGTATCAACATTGACCACTACCTCTCTCCTCTCTCTTCCCTGTCTGTAATAAACAACAGAGCCATTCTCGTCCCACTCGGTTCCAATTGTCCGTCGCAGTTCTTGGGTCGTGAACTTCTGAAGATCAGAAGACGGTTTTGCTTTTCCTTCGAAAGAAGGGATCTCGTGTGGTACCAATCCATGGATAACTTCCGCCAGGAGGACCACAACCTGCTTGAAGTATTTCTTGAAAATGGCTGTTGATTTTGCCCTCCCAGTGCGCTCATGGAGATAACTCGGGAAAGGCATGACTTCTGCCACAACCTCCAATACCAGCCGAAGACCACGAAGAATGTGGGGTTTGGCGAGCAAGCACGGGTCGATTACAATATCCTCCATGTTCTTGACAAAGGTATACATAATCGCGGTTATACCTTTGACAGCAGACCGCACATTCTTGGCATCCGTGATGCTAACATCGAAGTACATAAACGGTAGGATGTACTTCAAAGCCTCCAGAATAGGCTCAGACAGGACCAGTCCCACGGTAGATTCAAAGACCACATCAATGAACGCTGGGAAGATTTGTTCGAAAAGCACGGACCGTAGTGCCGGTCGGTCAGGAGACGCTTCCGACTCATATCCGGAGAGCGCAGAACAGAGCTGATGGACAAGATACGATTGTTGATTGTCCACTGCAGCATGCCGCGCAACGTTCTGCAGAAAAAACGAGAGTTCCTTTGCGCATTCAGGTTCACGAAGCTTTGAAGCGAACCCACCCAAACGCCCGACCACATAGAGAGGATCGGTTGTCGGCAAGGGGAAGTACTTCGGATCAGTGAAGAACGTGTCGACGGGACATATATCAGAAGTGTGCTGATTAAGAAACTGTACGATCATCTGGACGAATTCCACATAAGCCCCAGTGACGGTAGACGCGCCTTGCTGTAGTTCGTGATAGTGCTTCTTCATCGCATTCATGAATTTTCGGAGCATCATCGCGTACTTTGCCTTGGTGACCCCTCGGTCGGATTCTTTGCTTTTCGACGCAAGCACAGCCTCGCGCATATTCGCCAGGATACTGGAGATGAGGCCGAGTCGTCGAACACACAATGTATCAGGCGATATGCTAATTCGACCGTGGGAATCCTGTTCGAAGGGCAGGTTGTGGAAAAGAGGATGACCCGAATTATTGTTTACAACCGCGTTCGTAAAGCGATGCTGAAATTTGAGCATGGACTCCCGTTCAACGAGAGACAGCAACCAAGCCGTTAAAAACTCTTCTTCATGTGTCTGATAAGCAGTGGAGTCGGATTCGATAATGGTTGACATAAAGTAGGCAGCAAACTTCCGGGTCTGGTGGGTGTCTCGAAGTTGATACCATGATTCGGGACTGTACGACTCGATATAATGATCCCAGGATCTTTGCTTCATCGACACTTGGTCTATCGCGAGTAGAACCCAAGCATCTACACATTCCATGAGCAGATTGTCATCTGGAGGACGCTCGGCGCCAAATGCGTTTGATAACAGATGCCATAATGGAATGCGGATGAAATCTAAGGAGGTACTATCCGGTTTCGGTTCCAGAGCCTTTTCCCGGGTGGGATCTTTTGGATTACCTAGATCGATGTCTTCTAAGTCATCGAAGTCCGGCCATTCTCCGTAGTCTTGACTCTCCTCATTGCTCTGCTGGCTATCCCCTTTTGCCATTGACTGAACGTCAAGGATAGCATATTGCTTTACGACTTTGAGAGTCTCTCGAATTATAACTGTCAATCGGGGGTCATCCATTTCATAAAGCTCAAGTAATTGCATCATGCCAGAATCGATGAGGAAATTCTTCGCGACTTCTGGTCGCTTGCTATGCATGATGGCTTTCTTCATTCCCACGATGGAGTCTTGCAAAGTGGCAATCACTTGATGCTGATTTTCTTTAATCATTTGGTGTAGGAGCCCCGAGGATATGTTCTCCCATCCTTCCGCTTGCATGGCTTTGAAATGGGCTTCAGCTTCTGTTTTGGCTAATCGATACTGTCCCAGTGTTTGTTGAACGATTTCCTTGTGCCACAATGCGAATGGTTTAGCAGAGGAGTATGGTTCATCAGTTGACATCTGAAATTTCGAGAGCAGTGCCCAAGTGCGGACACTCAGCCGACAAGCTTCCCGATGGGACAATTGGTGCTGTACAAGCCCTTTCACGGCGTCCAACCTCGGTCGGCAGGAGGGTGGTGACGCCCAGTACAAGGTGCTCAGTATGTCGTGGTGATTCCTGAGTGCATCGAGGTCTTCTTGGTTCATACTCTCTTCTTTAGGGTAGTTTCGACCATGATTCGGAATGTATCTCCATACCACACTCCGGAGCTTCCTTTCAGGATACAGACCCCGCATCCCCTGTAGTCCAAGGGCTAAGCATTTCAGAAAAATATGAAACGCACTGTCCTCCGGTTCCACTTCTAACGAATGGTCCCTACCCAGATTTTCCAAGAAACGAGGAGAGCCCCGGCTTTCTTCATGTTGAAGCTGCTTGAGGCCGTTCCGGGCGAAGAAGCTGAATATTATGCCCAACGCAGCGTCGCACCTCTTCCAGCCCCAACACTTGATGAGTGTGTGGCATCGTATCAAAGTGGCCCGCACATATTCATTCAAAGAAGGGGTGCTTGCTTTAGAGGTTTCCGGATACAAAGTGAAAAGCCGGTTCAATATCAATTTGATGGGGTTCCAGTTATCGTTGTTAAGATCAAATCTCCGACCGACCTTCAGTAAACCCCCTGAGTCGAATTCCGCGAATGGCAGTAATATGAAGATACTCGACCATATCGTTTCGAAAGTCGAAATGTGTATGGCAGTATCGGCTTGCGGACTGAGTTCGTCGCTAACGATGTCCCAGAATGATTCCTTTTCTTTTGAATATGCCTGTGAGACGAGCATACAGACTACGAGGCTTTCCACGACGGGGCTTTGGATCCCTTCTTCTCGCTTTCTATGGGATTTATTATCTTCCAAGAACGTCCGAAGTTCAGGCATATATCGGCGGAGATGGCTTTTAACAACGACCCTTAATATTGTGTTTGTTAGTGTCTTCCATGCTCCACGAGTTCCGGCGTCTACAACGGGGCTATCCGCGATTCGACTGGCTTGGACAGCAAGAATCATCAGGTGAGCAAGCGCACTGGTGCCTTGCTGATTCCACTGCGAAGGCGCCTTTCCAGGGTCCAGCAGTCCGATTGCCTTCGTTACACTATCGAAGAGGGTCTCGACAAGCTGCTTCATCCTGACGGAGAATCCACAACGATCTATCGAGTCAAGAAAGCTTAAGTTAGTTGAGACATAAGTGTTCAAGGACCTAAGCACCATCGACAAGTTGAGCAATCCTTTTTGCGTTTTCTCGCGAATCTCAGCATGATAGTCTCCAAGTTCTTCTGGTTCGAGTTGACGACGGACTGTCTGCACCCAATTCGTGATTCTCGAGAAGACTTCATCGTTCCAAGGACCGAACCGCTCTATCACTTCATCATGAGTGACGTGGTAAAAGCCGGAAGGAGCGTCGAGGTCTTTTTGGCCCACGTTGAGGCACCTTTCTAGAACACCACTGCTAATGAATGTCGTAGAGTGAAAGAATGTTCCTATTTCTAGCGGCAAGATATCGAAGGTTGTTGGATAGCGGGTGCCAAATGGTCCAAGACCTTGTAGGATAAGACCTTCATCCGTTTGGGGCAGCTCGCAGGAAAGCCGGGGGAGGACGTCGTGTACAATCGGTTCGCTAGGTTGCCTGTATTCCCGGAGACCAGAATCAATCCTTCGTGCAGGACGTTTGCGAGGACGTCGAGGAGCGCGTATTAAGCTGTTTGTTGCACTTTCATTTGAAACACTTTCGGCAGCACGCATGGCAGGAGCTGGCATTGGCACCGCATCTTCATCCGCAAGGAACTTTGCCAGCTGTAGGCTCCGCAAGGATCGACTGCCCGCCATTTGGAGGGCGAATTGGTGGTCAACCCGTGACAACTCTTTCTCAAATGCCAGAGTGCGATGGTTTGAATTGTAGTCCGACTCTAGCCCCTCTAGCTGCACAGTCCGATAGGCGGGTGGGTTGTGCGCGGTAGACCAACGAGGAGTCTTTTTGGGCCTTGAAGACTCGGTCGCTTGAGGACGTGGGCGTGAAGCTTGGTTGACAGCAATACGGTTGGAGTCTTCACTGGAAGTTGTGTGCTTTCGCCGCTGACCGTTCATATAATCCGTCAAGGGTCGACGGCGTTCCAGTTCCCCTTTTGGACCCCTCGAATCCGCAGCCGGGAGTAAAGAACCAGCCCTCCATTTCTGAAGAGACGCATTAGCATCATCGGTATCAACAGTAGTCTGCAGCCGCACGGCTTTGTTCCGCGGACTTTGGCGACCTTTATCGGGTCGTCGGCGGGCCTGTCTCATTGCCAGTCTGATGAATTGCGGTACCGTTTTAACATGCGCTGAAGTGATCTCCGTGGAGTCAATAATGCTTAATCTCGGGACAGGCTTCTTTAGTTTCTGGTGTCGCTTGGCTGCTTGCCCATCCGCCTTCTTTCTGATGCTTGTCGCGGCGCGGCTGGAAGATATGGATGTTCTGTGCCCAGCGTCCGTAGTACTCTTTTTGGCCACGTGAACAAAATTATCAGTCACCCTTGACTGTCGTTTGCGTCGCTTGTTGATTTTGCGGTTTCCACCACCAAGGCTGAAGAGATGAAGACGGTCGTTCTCCATACCCCCGAGATCTGTATCAGAATCTTCTTGGGCACCGAATGCGGGTATCCTAGCCTCGAGCTGAGCGCTTCCTTCATTATGATCTTGATTCTGCTCAACGTGCAAACGGGAGTCGTTGTCAGAGTCGTCAGATATAACGATAAAATCAGATGAGCGCGGACTGCCCGGAGATCTGCTCCTTGCCCTTGGTCCACGCCTGACCACTTTTTGCGCTACACCACGTATTGGCTGAGGAGGGCTCAGATCCTTAAAAGTTTTCTTCCGTCTTTCCTGCGCTTGACGATCAAGCCTTAACCAAGATGCTGGTAATACACCCTTGATGCGTCTTTTGACTTGCTGGATTTGCTCCGAATCGCTTTCGTCCGAAGAAGTAGCAGAATGAGTAGGGACAGGAGAGAGAGACCTCACAAGTGGCGAAATACGGGAAGGCCTTCGCAGTTTTCGTCCAGATGGAGGACGTGGAGTACAATCCGAATCAGAGCCTGCGTCAAGGGAACCGTGGTTCCCCGTATCCACTGTTGGGGTTGTAGCTGGCGAATCTTGCAAGGTTATGGAGGCAGCATTTTTCAAAAGATTCAGCGGACGAGCCTTCTGAGGGCGCGAAAGCGGACTACTAGAGTATGGTGGGGATACTGGGACATCATATATAACACTCGTCCTTGGTAGTTGCTCATTTCTAGACAGACTAGGAATCACCACCCTCACTTTGTTTATATCATGATGGTTAACGGATCCGGATACAGGCGTGGGAGGATGTCCCAGTTTAGGTCTTTTCGGACCGGATTGCCTGTGGGAGAGGTGTCCAGATGAAGGAAGAGTCAGCCTGGAAGTGCCTGGGGTTGTGGGTTTCTTAGCACGCTTCCCAGGCTGAGATTCTGAAGAAACCGGAGGACTCTGTGAGAACAATTGCATGCTGGAATCACTGCTATACGGGTCGAAATCCTTTTCCTGTGTTTCTTCATTTTCGGCAACAGTCTTCTTGGGCGATACTGGCCAAATACGAATTGGTTTCAGCCCATGCTCGGTGAAAGCTCGACGATGTTGCGCATCGTCAAAAAGAAACGGATGCAGTTGTCTAAAATTACGAGCCCTGAGGGACCGACCAACAATATGCTGAGTGGATTGCTCTCCCAAGTTATTCTGATCCAAAAACTCTAACTCTTTCTGTATTACCGGAGACCTGACCTTGGGCGCCGCAGAAGGAAAACACGGGCCTCCCCGGGTAGATAGCTCCAGTCTAACGGATTCGCGGCCGGTATGTAAATTAGATATAGGGGGAAGGTCTAAAATAGATGGAATGGAAACATTCTCTTTCGCGGCAGGAGACTGTTTAGGTTCGACGGTGAAGTTCAACGAGGGAAAAGGTGAATCCCGTCCTGAGGAGGATTGTGTTGGAGATATGGGTGGCGGAGAAACATGCCCCAAAGGAGGAAACAGCTTTGGATCATTCTGAAGCAACTCAGTGCATGCTAAACTCATAGAGAGCGGTCTACAAACCTGTTGGGGGGGGGGAGAAGTGCCATCGTGCTCAGCTTCCTCCAGGTAGCTGGGCGGGGGAGAGAGCGAAGAAACGGTGGACTCGAGATCGTCTTCGTCGTCCTCATCCGAGTCCTGAACGTAACCTTTGCGTCGCCATTCGGGTTCGGACATTGGTATGGGACATGGCGTTGGCAACTTTGGGATTGATGCGGAAGTGTTGGAGCGGCGCGTCTTGATGGCCCTTATGTAATGCGCGTTGGCGCGCTGTGCCAAGCCTAGCCCGCTACCCTTTTCGCCCCTGGAGCAGCTCTCGACAGAAGAATTGCGAACTTCTCTCACAGAACTTGGTCGTTCCATATCTAGGGTGCAATGAATCGAGGTTTCCTCCCAGTTGTTCTGGCCACTGTGTGTGGCGTTGCGACAGGTACGCATTGAGTTTGAAAGGCTGTGCTTGTTGAAATATGGATTGTCAACTTACGCCTTCCAGCGGTAGCAGCATTCGATCCAGCGTTTAAAGAACAACAGAGGAAGAAATTCAGTCAAGACCATCCGCAGTTCGTGGCATCTTCTCTATTCACTTTACCTCATTCGCTAAACAGCGTACGTAGGCCTCAGTTACAATCGTTGCCTGCCGGCGCCGCGAACGCACGTGACAGCGCGTTCCCCACGCACGCACCACCATCTCAGCCTGATAGCCGGTGACATGGTGTAAAACATTCAAAGATAGAGAGCAACAGCTGGCGAGACTGAGATAGTTCTTTTAAACTCTCTAAGAAAACTTACAAGTTTGAAAAAGCCCGACAGTGAAGCCTCTTTCAACTCAAACCCAACATCGTTCTACATTATTTTTATACTTCCTGTCACGCTACTACAAGGCTCTTACAGATTCAAGCTTCTTCGCCAATCATCCCATCTGCCTTTCCTCAGTGGATCCAACCTCTGCAGTGCTTCTAGCCAGTCATGCATGTCCGAAGTAGTGAAGGGATTCGTCCCGACTGAGACTTCAAGATACGAACAGGCAATTGTGAGCAAGGCTTCGTATATCCATTTACAGTCCGTCTCATCTTCCAGGATGTCTCGTATGTACTCCATCTCGTGTTCGTAGTATGACCCTCGATCCTGGTTAGAATGACTGAGTACTATCTGGCTCTGCCGAGGACAGTCCGGCGATAGGGTGCTCATCAGGAATTGATGATAATACCAGATCGATTGGTCAAAGGGATCAGTATTGATAGCTGAGCATACCAAACTCAGCTCATCGTCGAATAACTTCCTTCTTGCAGTGTCGTCCGCTTTGCGCTCATCCAGCAGACGAGGGATCAACTTGCTTCTGTTATGCCATGCCGAGAAATTGGATAGATTGGTGTTGACCATCTTGGTTGTGTATTCGAACTCCGATTCCGTAAGACTCGGGCCCTCTGGAGGGACTTCGTCTGCTTGTGTTAATCGTTGCAATTCCGCTACAACAAATCGCCGATATCCCCACGCATGAAAGTTGCGATTGTCTGCCTGCAGCATTTTGCTGACAAGCTGCAACTCTCCTAGCCATAATTTGCGAGAAGTGGGGGCATCAAGCAAGGCCTCTCCGTTCCGCAGTATCCAATTTCTATGATTCCAAATCCAGTAGCATTTTGGGAATCCGCGCAGAAGTTTGTATGTGAGTTGCAGATCGTCAGTTATGAGCTGCTCGATGAACTGATCCGAGGTAAATTTAGGTTCATCTGGTGCTGTATCCGATAGCAGTTTCTGAAGAATGCGCCTTCGATGATTCCAGATTGTATAATACTCGGGGTTTTCCGTCAAGAGTTTGGTGGTGAGGGCCAGCACTTCAACCGTGTACTGTCGCTCGGCAACCTGCCAAAATCTTGTAAGACGTCATCGGTGGAAATTCTAGAACTAATTCGATGCGCACCTTCGTGTTTACAAGGCCGACAAGATCTTTGTACGTTTCGATTTGTTGCAGCTCGATTCGGCGAGCAGCCTCGGAGCGGACACCGGAGCCTGCACTTCGGGCGATACCATGCTGTCAAACCGTAAACATTGTCAGTTTCCACTACTGAGGAAAGAGAGGCATATATTTACGCTTGCCATATTGCGCCCGGTGGAAGTACAGGTGGAAGGTGGAAGGTGGAAGGTGGATGTAGCAACGGTAGGAATGGAGTCGCGATGTTGGAGTTGCGGTCCCCCCGCGGCCCCTCCATCATCACCACGAAGCACAGCTACCGCTTCAGCACGAGCCTCCCACCTCCTTCTCACCACTCTCCCGCTGAACTCTTCCACTCTCCTATGAACTAACCCTTCATCCAGTTGTCTACTAACTATACAGGAACGTCCCCGCTGCCACCCATTCTTCTTCAGGCTTGTCCTGTTATTCTTCTCTTTCTATTGCTCTCGAGAGGCGTGCAGTCAACGTTCGCTCTTGGACTATGCTTGAGACTACATAGTTCCAACGCCCGCCGCTCCACCCTCTTCTCGATTGCCTTGCATCGTCATGAACGATTACTTCAACTATGGCCCGTCCAAGTTTCGTTTGGGGCTTGTCACGCCGCCTTCCTCACCGACAAGACGAACTCGTGACTGGCATTCACCAGAAACGCCGGCTTCTCCACGCAAATTGCGGCCCTGTGGCTTGACTTGCGGCGGAAAATCTGGACTTTCTCTCCTTCTCACCCCTCCCAGCTCTCCTGTGAAGCCTAGATTTAAGAGCTCCGTGGCCTCACCTGCCTACCCGGACTCTCCTCCATATGATCTCAACCAAATCTGCAACATGACTTATCAACAGGCTCGAAGCTTCTCCTTGCCGGACAATATTCATTGGCTTGACGGGACAATCGATAGTCGCTCAGATGGGCCGTCCCGGTCTCAAAGAGCCTCAGTAGTGGAGGACGACAGCAGACTCGAGCTCAGCGGCCCAGCGTCCAGTCCATCGTTAAACGGTGATTCGGTGAACTCCGACAGTGAACCCGTCTCACTTCCAGAAGTAGACCTTGACCAACCTAGCATTTCTCCTAGTGACCTTGAGGAAAACGAAACTTGTGGCGAGCGGTCTTACACAGCACTGAGCCCCTTCTCTTTACGACAATCAAGCTCACCTCTTCGATCCAGCCAGTGGGTTGCACGAGGGGGTATACTATCACTTCCAAGAACGCCAGCAATGACTCATGACCGATTTATTCCCCAGCGACGACCGCCTAATATTACCCGAGAAAGTTTTGAAGTGAACAAACCTACAGATAGGCTTACACCAACACCAGGAACCCCTCCGGGTCGTCCGAACAGCTCTGATCCTTTCAGTCGCCGTCTTAGGAGGAGCGTGAGGTTAAATGAGGAGCTTCGAAGTCTTCGAGAAACCAATTTTGTTATCAGTGGACGCGCTGTCGCGAATCGACGCCGAGCAAACTTGAGCTTGAGGAATGGCGCCTTTCCAGGCTACCATCGACAAGTGAGCATTGGAGGGGTCTGGAATGTTGGGGGTGCGTCACCGGCTAGTGATACCGTTGTTGGAGTCCCCACCGGCAGAGGCGGTATGCTGGGGAGTGGGACAAATGCACCCCTTTATACCTCCATGTTTCTCAGCCGTTCTGATCCCGAGGCCGAACTCGAGACTTACGAAAGACGTCTTGCTCTGGCATTTGACGTTGATCAATCAGATAAAGTATTGGGGAACACTAATCCTCCCCTCAATTCTTCTACAGCAAGTTCGGTCAGATCGAGCCCAGCCAACAATGCCTCTAAAGAGAGGCGCTCCAAGCACGTTTGGAGAGATGGCGCATGGGTTAAGGACGGGTCACCCTCCCGTTTGTTTATGCTCATTGATTGCGTTTATTTCTCGGAGCTGACTACAGTAGGTAATAAAAGATCTCGGTCGAAAGATAGGAAACCTGTTCCCGTTTTGCCTTTCAGATATGTCGCGGTATATCCAAGCAAGGTGGATTAATACTAACGGATATTACAGTCCTTGATGCGCCGCAGCTACGGGATGATTACTACTGCTCTCTGTTGGCATACTCTCCGACTGCAAAATGCCTGGCTGTAGGCCTCGGAAACTTTGTACATTTATGGTCGGAGAGAAAAGGGGTCAATACTCCCGAATCTCTGAATACCCTCTCCACAACAACTACTCACAACCTTGCGCAACACGTCACCTCACTGGATTTTTCTTCTGCCCAAGGACAGCAGGCTATTCTGGCGGTGGGTCGTGCTAATGGCCGAATTGCTTTATGGAGTCCCTTTGACGAGGAGCCGCGCTTCGATGCCACGCAGCCGAAACCCATATCGTATGTTTCTTTTAGGCCTACCGTTGTCAAACGCCCTTCAATAAGAGACAGAGCGTTGATGGTGAATACCGAGGAGCTATTGATCGGCGACGAAGCTGGCCACATATATTTCTACTCCGTTGAATGGCCAAACGAGGCTGACAGCGCTCTATTTGGATGGCACGGAGCAATGACATTGCTGGCAAGGATAACTATGCACACCCAACAAGTCTGTGGGCTGTCATGGTCAAGTGACGGGGAGCTTTTTGCAAGTGGAGGGAATGACAATATCTGCTTTCTCTATGAGACCAAGAAGATCTTACAAACCCATACAGCCAACGGTATTGCCACTTCGCTTGATGTCAGATATGGGCCGACCGGAGACAGTGTTTTGACGGTAGCGCCTGGACGGGGCCCTATCCTTTCTATCGAAGCTGGGAGAGAAAAACATAAATGGGAACTCAATGCAGCTGTGAAAGCTATTGCTTTCTGTCCGTGGCAACGGGGGCTGCTCGCTATCGGTGGAGGCTCCAACGATCGCTGTATTCATTTCTACCACACCGTTTCGGGTGCTTGTCTAGCCACCATCGACTGCGCAGCACAAGTCACGTCCCTCATATGGAGCACCAGCCGAAAGGAGATTGCAGCAACGTTTGGATTTGCACAACCAGAGCACCCTTTCCGTATCGCTGTCTTCGCTTGGCCGTCTTGCGAACAGATTGTTGCGATCCCTTGGTACGATGAGAACAGGGCTTTATTTGCCATTCCCTACCCTGGTGGCCCGAACATGGGTCGAGAGAACGGGGAGGATGGGGTCTGGTGGAATCGAACAAGTGAGGAGGGTTGCATTGTTGTCGCTGCTAGTGATGCTGCTATCCGGTTTCACGAGATATGGACCGAAGACAAGCGTTACCCTACACCTGGTTCAGGGTTGCTGGGGGGTAGCGACATTCTGGAGAATTTGCATGGTATTGAGCAGGAAGGATATCCGACAATCCGCTGAGTGGGCTGGCTGGCGTAGTTTATGAGGCTGCAGTGTTCAGTAAGTATTCAAATTGAGATTACATGCTTTGAATATTAGGATGAGCTTCGTAGACTGGTGGCACTGCGAAACAGTTGTTTATAGTCTATGATTATCTTATATTTTATCACATACGACCATAGGTAAGAGAAAATAGGGCTTCCCGTTCGATCAGCCGTACTCAAGCTCTTAACCGGCCAGTTAGTATTGCGGTGGGTGACCACGTGAGAATCCTGGCTGTTGTATGTTTTTGCTTTTTTACTTTTAGTAATCATCGTGGCCTTTGCGTTCTTTTTCAGTTTCTCATGTTTTCCATTCTATATTAGTAATGAGTATCTTTTTGCCCCGTTGGTGAATTGCAGATCACGTGAGTATCGGTACTTGTTCGGGGAAACGACTACTGAATAATGACGACCACATTTTACCCCGTTTATTATACTTCCTTCAGCATTTCCGGAATTTGCTCTTCCATCTTCATTTGAACTGAAGTATTTGTTGAACTTTCACTCACTCAGATCACTCCGAACAGAAAAATGGATTTTTCAAGCACACTGCTTTATTTCAATGTCTCGGTCCACACAAGTCCTACTACTAGTCTGTATATGTCTCTTTCTCAGGTTGTAACTCCTGCAGTAAGCCCTGCATATAGACGAATACCTTGCAGACATGTTGCATTAACGCACCCGCAGTGTTCATTACTCCAAAAGCCTCCCAGAGCTAGAAGTATGGAATTGGGCGATAATATCAACCAAATACGGCTCCAGATATGAGACTCAAGTTTCATTCGTATTAACCTTCTTTTCCCCAATCAAAATGCTTTCAAAATTACTTCGTGGACGCCCGGTTGTGGTATAGGGATCATTCCTTACTGTAATTCTCGTTATGTTGCAGGAAAGCCGCCTCCGCACTCCGCATCATAGACTCTACCACGATCCTTGATTGGGTACAGCAATAAAATCTGCTGCATGACCCGAAGTGAGTTTTCTCTTATCTGAAGAAGTTGCAATCGTTCTTGCTGAGACCACATATACAAATTTGTAGCTTGTCCGTCTTTTGATAAACCAGCGCCACCTTCCCTGGAGAATTTACTAAAGTTCCGTGTGCTATACTTGCAACTTACTCCCCTCGAAAATAGCCTTCCCTCAATCAAGCATTGGAGGCTAACAGTCGTTAACTTACTTTCAACGGCTCAGTCATCGCGTGATTCAACCCAGCAACTACATCCTGTATCCGACATCCAGGTGAGTTCTTATCTCGACAGAACTTCACATAATAAACGCCGATTCAAAAAGGAGGCCAGACATAGATCGTTCCGTTCATGGCCTCATACTATGGGGTTCCCAATACTTATCTGCCTGTCAAGACCAATAGGTTACAGAAACCGAGGCCCGTATCCAAGGGCCGTAGTAGGGCTACTGCTCCCACAGTGGCCTCGTTGAATAGGGCCAAGTCTCTAAGCAAAGATGGGGGGAATATCCCTAGCCTTCCGCAGCTACAGGGTCGACAGCCATGGCAGAGTCCTCACCAGTTGACAAGGTCAAAGAGCACTCCAAATCTTTGTATGTCAGGTTTTATCCGCCCCCAACTCCTCAATATTCTGTCTTATAGATTGTGTTTCCAGTTTCGATCAACTATCTTCTTACACAATGGCCTCCGTAGCCCTATGCATGCAACATTGCTAATCTGGCCGACTTAGCTCAAGGACGACGCCGAATACACCCTAACACAGAAGAAATTCCGTCACGAAATACAAGCCATTCGAGCTCGACGGGAGCTTCTCAATCTACCGCACATGATGATGAAATCTTTGTGACCCAACAGCGACCCCGTCCGCAAAGCCTGTTTTTCGCATACCCTTCGGCCCCAGAACCAAAGGAAAACAGTCCATCCTCATCAATTGAATATACGACTTCTGCTGCCTCCGTCAGCCACAACACTGCTCGCATCACTAGTGTGACGAATGAGTATTCCAGAAACCTATTTCGAAAACCAGTGGGCCCTTCTCAATATAGTAGTCTTCCATGGCCTGTCAAAGTAGCTGAAGAGGAAACAGGAAACAATACAATTGCAATAGCACAGCCGAGTGGAGCCGATTCCGAAATACGAGATTACTACAAAGAATACTACAATTCCAGCAATTACGATTCATCCCAACAGCATATGTATCCATTCGATGAAAAATACCCTCTCGAAAATCAGGCCTCTCTGAACGGAATATCTGAAATCATGAAAGATCCACAAGAAAGCGGTCCAAGAGAATGGGTTAGGCTAGCAGCAGCAAGTGAGTCAGAGCGAAGGGAAAGAAGAGACCGACAAGCGATTCCAAAAAGCAATGCATCCACACTTGTCCCGTTATCACGGGCTTCAGGCCCACCTGCGCTGCATCCGGGTCATGCCCGTTTCATGACGGCCCAGCAACAGCTACTACGAAACAGCCGGACTCTGGACCCAGATAGAGTGGATTCCTTGTTGGAAAATAGGCTCCTTCATAGTCAACGGAATATGCCTAACGATGTCAACAAAAGTACGGAACGTTCTAACAACCACACGGACGGGGAAATCAAAGAACACGACATGAATAGCTATGGGCAACTCGGCTTTTGGAAAGAAGAGAGCTCAAGCAGTGAACATCGCCCGGACACTTCAGATGATTCTTTCCGGTCAACACGTACATCAAATGAAGATCCAGAACAAACTTTGCAGGCGTCTCCATTAAGCATAAAGGAACCCCGGCTGACCTCTGAATACACTCCAACTGCTTTATCTATAAAGTACCCCCCAATGAGTCCGTATCCGAAGCCGCAACAACATCACACCCTACGTTCGTCTCCTTTAGGAGAAAGATTTGAGTCGGGAACCTTGCCACCGGAACGGCAATTCCATCTGACAGGGCCGTCCCAGTTACAATTTGATAGAACTTATTCACATCGACCAAGACCTACACCTGAGGTACCGTCAACGGATCAAGCAGTCCTGTCTTGGGAGCCACCTCCACCGTCCTCTAGCATGAGTAGGCCGAACCGACAACAATACACCTTGCCCGAATCTTCTCCGGGGCCCCAGCCGGAGGTACTAACTACGGACGAAGCAGTTCGGTTGCTGGAGCCGATAGAGCCTTGGTCCGGTGCCGTTTGGTCACCTCCCTCAAGACCAAAATCTCTAAATCTACCAGCAGAAAGAGTGTTCCCGTTAGCAACGAATTCGCAACCAACAGCCTCTCTGCCGACACCCCCGCAGACCCGTACTCGTTCAAAATCGGTGTCGTCTCAGCGTTCTTTGACATCGTCCAAGTCTACTAAGTCAGCGAAGTCCACAAAATCAGTCCCCTTTACCAAACAGCTTCCCCTTAAATCGGCATTATCATCTAAGAGCCGCCACCCACATCCTGCAATCCTAAATGAACATCTTAAAGCCATAGCCTCATTGACAGCCCCAGCTTCGCCGCCCGATCACAAAATGACGCCCGAATGTGAAGCACTGCTTAGGGAGCAGGAAAAAAAATTGGATGAAAAACTTAGACGGCAGAGAGTTGCTAGAGAGCGGGAAGAGAGGCTGGAGTTGTACCGGCAGTTGTCAAGGGAGAAGGGGAGGATCAGTGGCCAAGGCTTGAATTGGCCAACAGCAAACTTGTCTTCTAGCATTACTTCGAGAAGTAGAAGAGGTGTAGGATATCAGGACTATTATCTTTCCCCCGTACCTATGCAGCGGGATATTTTAGCACCTGACAGTGTCAGTCTTTCCAGTGCAAAGGGGAAACCAGCAAGGAGGCGGAAAGAGGAGAGACAAGTCTTGAAGCTGGAGAGGAGAGGGAAATGCACTCAAACAGAAGGGGAAAAGCTTAGGAAGGAGAGAGTTGGGAAGAAGAGGGCGAAACAAGAGAAAAGGGGATGGGGATGTGGACTATTTGATTTCTAGGGGAGCGAGATGCATATGTTAGGTTTCGGTTCGCACATTCTTCGTAAGACCACAGATAAGTTGTTCTATAGACTATTTAAAAGGGTATGATGCTACTCGTCTTTTCTATTGCTACTTCACCGCCCCACGAGCGGAGTCGTCCCCTACTTCATCACCAAATGGGAGTTTCTGCGCAGCGTTATCGTACAATACGGAACTGCGAGGAAAGTTCAGACGCATATATGGAGACGGAGAGTCAGAAAACTAGCGGAGCTGGCCGAAGAAAGACTATGGACGAATATATAGGGGTGCCTGCCTTCTCCCAGGCTTTCTCTCTCTTCCTTTCCTTACTTTGCCATCTATTATCATCTCCTTATCTTCGCCATGACTTCCCCTCTTTATTATCTCTTCTCATCTTCACATATCCTCCTGTATTTGATATTTGTCATATATCTTTGCTACCTATCAGCGTCTCTTCGCATCTTCATCATCTCCTCGTGTATTTCAAATATCTTCCCATCTTTGCCATATCTTCTCATATTCACCGGGCCTTCTTCATCATCTCCTCGTGTATTTCAAATATCTTCCCATCTTTGCCATATCTTCTCATATTCACCGGGCCTTCTTCACTATCTCTTCCTAACTCCACTATATACTACCATGTCTTCCCATCCTAAGTATCTTTCCTTGTATTCAGTCTCTTTCCTCATTTTCACCATCCCTCTCCCTCTTTACTATCGTTCCCCATCTTCATCATCTCTCACCATCGTCCTCCTCTCATCTCATCTTCATCACCTCTTACAGCGCTTACCACATATTACTCCATACTATGATCTATCCCATCTTCTCATCTTCACCATATATCTCGCCTAACTTACATTCTTTCCCATAGTTGTCATTTATCACCAAATCTCCACCATATCTTCACCATATTTACTATCACCAGCTTCACCTATTTACCGATTTCCCCACATCTACCATTCTCTACCACTTCGCCATGTTCGCTACATTCGCTATATTTGCCATATATCCCTCTCTTTGCTATATTTGCCACATACTCCTATATTGCTATTCTTATCAAGTTTGCTATCTATCCCTAGCTTCACAATATTGCTACTTAACTATCTAAGCCACCTAACCATCTAAGCTGTTAAAATCTAACCTCAACTATTCTTTATGTCCTGTATTATTTGTATATACTGATCTTCTATTCCTACCTACTATCCAGTGCTTTTCCTGTTCTTTATTGCTGGTCTGATCGAAGAGTTCGAGGCTGTTGACTCGAAGGTCCTGGATTCGGATTGGTAGATGACACCACCTTTACCACCTGGGGTGACACAGCTGCGGAAAACTGCGAGAGGCTTACAAAAGCACACAAGAAGTGGATGGCATGGGTAAAACTATTTGGGGCCAGATTTGCGCTAGAAAAATACCAGTTGTGATGGCTCACATGCTTGCATACGCTGGATGGGTTGCCTTGGGTAGGTTGAACCACTTCGTAGTGAATGATGAGCACGTGCGTAGTCAGCAGCTCTGTTGGGCCGCTTAATCACCAGTACCCGGACGACATCTACCTGGGACTTGCTACACACCCCTTCATCCATCTTTAATCCTTTCTTTTCATAAAGTTAGTTACCTGGGTAATCAATATAACGATTGACCTTCTCTTGCGCAACACCGTGACACTAGTTAATACATTCTACAAAACAGCGCAAAACTACTGAAGACTTGAGGTTTACTGTCCAAATTAATGGCCAAGGTGCCGAGCTCATCTCCTCTCTCCGGCCCTTAGGGGCAAGGTTGGATCTGTCCCTGTCATGGAAGGACCATATAGAACGAGCAGCGGCCAAGGGAGCCGTTGCATTTGAGTCTATGGCCAGTCTATGTGCATATACATGGAGCCTGTCAATGCGGCGATCAAAATTACTATATTCAGCAGTCGTGAGGCCCAATCATGACTTATGACGCACAAAGTCTGGGCCGTTCAAGCGGAAGATTTAGCAATAGCCCTATTTAACACCACCCAACCGTGAGCAATCTGAAACAAATGTCTTCGAAAGGTGCTTGGAGCATATAAGAGGGCCCCTACGGTAGCGATAGGGAACGAGAGTGAAACAATGTCAATCGATCTATATCTGGAACCATTGGCAATGCAAAGGGCAGCAGTGACTGCAAACCACCCGGTCACAAAGGAAATCAAGGAGAATATCAACAAGATTGGACAGCAGCTAGGCGGATTGGGGAGGGTCTAGAAAGGGGACATACTGCCCGCCGGATTGAACAACCCTCCACTGGAATTGATCGGCTCCAGGAAACCTTAAAGAAGAAGAGAATAGCAAAAGCTGATGCGCGATGGCTCCGAGAAACAAACGTACTTGAGCACTTCCAAGCTGCAAAAGCTATTACAAAAGAGAGTATAAGGGACTGGGCCCCCTTCCAACTAGCCCAGGCCGTATCACAATAACCTCTCTGTTGTCTGAGCGGCTGCACTGGCAGATGTAGAACAGCACTATAAGCTGGTGGAACGACTACCCATAGCTAGATTGGAATGGTGTAGGGCGAGGAAAAGGCAAAAGATTTGAACTTTAGAGGGACGCTTCTATATAGTCGGATTTACTTTGCTCCAAGCATTGGTATTATGAGTTAATAGACCCGATTGAGAACCAGGTAGCACATTAAATTGAGTTATTATTATTATTTTTAATTCTAGTTTTATGTCCGATACGGTTCCATGGAGGCCTACGCAGACTCCACTATCTATTTCGGAAAACCCTTTGTAGAGGAAAAACCATGTTTATTCCTTTGTGCTCTGCCTAGACATGCTGTTCTCCTTAGTTCTGACACATCTGTTACCACCGCAGTTAGCAGAACCTGTTCGTGCATCCCGAGTCCCACCCATTCCAAGACCGTGAGCGGTTCCAATCCGTCGTCGGGCTGTTCCAGGATCCTTTTAGCTAGGTTGAACTGGTCCAGGATTCTTTAGTGTATTAGCCAGGTCGTGACCGCTCGTATTCCTCCGGCGTCGAGAGAAGACTTTGATAGTCCAGTGTCCCAGTCTTTCCCCACACCTGTTCCCTTCCTGTACGTCTCGGGTACATTGTGACTACATGTTTCGGCGTCTGGAATGGCCAACCGCAATCGCACTCCGGCGTACGTTCCGGGTCCTTGCCCACGTAAGCCAGTCGTAGGCCAATGACCTCTGTATGGAGGAGCGTGGCCATGGTACTCTCTGCTTTTGTGAGGTTCTTATGGAAAATTGGTATATGTACTCTTCAAGGTGTTCCCCATGCATTGACTTATTATTATTATATCCACAGACTACGCGTTTTTAACACTAATCCTTCTAGCGTGAAGTCGACGGCGAAGTAACACAGAGGCGTTTGTCGTACTATTCTCAGCCCGGAAATAAAACACAATGAATTAGACGCAGCTACGGCGTTCTTCATCGGTAGCTCAGCAGATGAGAAGAGTCTCTTTCACTCGACCAGAATAGGCGTATAGCAACTGGGGATATCGGTTTTGCGCAAGAATTCGAAGTAAAGATATGTATGAAAAGGACAAAAGGAAGACTCAGTACTGAATTGTCGACTGGATATGATACATGAGCTCTACTATGGCAGCACCCTTTCATCCAATGCCCATCATCCCATGCGAAATCACCCTGGGTTAGCACTCTACTGGTCAAGCTTGCAGGGGAAGTTGCCAGCTTCTGCAATGGAATCAGTGAATTGATGAGCACAATCGTTCTTTGGTACGCACCACGCTGGTCGTCCCAACGCTGAGTCCAGCCGTTGGGGCACAGGGAGCGATAGGCATGGTAGAACTTAGAGAACGTCAGCGCTCCTCTTGGAATAGTGGGGGAAGGAATCCCAGTGTACCTGGCGGCAGGGAGCGAAGTCCTCGCCTTTGGCTAGGATGCACTTGTGGTAATCGACATAGTTCTGCCAGCAGTGCTTGGTCTGGTTCTGGTTGGGGAAGCGGGCGTCAAAGCCTGAAATGCGTCATACGCGTTAGTCAATCGTCTCCTAAGCTTCTAAAGGCTGAAGTTCCATTTTCGAGAGGTATGAAGGCTAGAGCGGCAATATCGAAGGGGTGAGCATACCAGCTGTGAAGGTAAACGTTAGCTTGTTTTCAGCTCCATCGGTGTTGCAGGAGGACTCATACCAGTGACGAACTTGAAGGGCTTGGTCTCGCGTTCCTCGTCAGACATTTTTGCGACAGTATTTAGGACTGTTGGGTGCGGTGATGAAGGGTAATTGGGGGTTGTTGGAGGAGGTGGTTGGAATTGTGACGAGGATGGTTTGATGTTCGTTGAATGCGGGCCTTTGCTTCCCGCGGGCCGGCGAGCTCGTCTTGGTCTTGGCACTGCCTCACAGCTTCCAACCTCATACTGTGACAGCATCTTTTTACAATTCCTCCCACCTAGACAGCCCTCTACGGACAGCAACAATCTCCACTCCACCATCATGTCGACCGCCTTCCGCAGCACTCGCATTCTGGCTATGCAGCCTACGCGCAGCCTCCTTATGCGCCGCACCCCTATGATGAGGGGACCTGTCCCGGTGAGTGCATCGTGATGTATGCAGTGTGCGAGATGCTAACAAAGCGCAGAAAGAGGACCAAAGCGGTACGTTGGGCTACCATTGGCCTTACTTAGCCCCAAGACTCACTTGAGAATTATTGGGACTGTACTTATAAAGCTATTTAGCGCACACCATCTCCCAGCGTCTGCGCCAGTTGAAGAAGATCCCCGCTGAGTTGATTCCCCTCGGTATGTGCTTCTTAATTGAACATGTCAAGCTTGAGCGTGTAAACAGTAGCTAATGGTAAATACAGGCGTTGTCATTGCGTAAGGAACTATATATTCTTGTTCAAGAAACAGCTGTTAACCAATCCTCAGCGTTGCCGTTGGCGCCGCCGTTTTCTCCATCACCAGGAAACTCTACGTCGATAAGACCCTCCGTCTCAAGCGAACCGGAAAGGAGTAAAGGAGTTGGTTGGGCGGATTGTAGCATTATTTGGAGCTGGGCTATCGCATGAAGATCAACAACCCTTTGTACAATGGAACTTCGCAAATTTTAGATCCCTTTCCTATGTGCCTTATGTTGGGCTCCTTGCAAATGCTTAGATACTTTCAGATGCTTCCTACTTCAGGAAAGTTGATCATGCTGGCTTGGGTCCGGCTTCATCCAGTCCCTCCAGGCCTTGCATGGGATCCATTGGGGTATCGTCTGCAGCGTTGTTTTGGGCCTCAGCTGCCAGACGATCTTCCTCGCTCACAGCGTATTTGGCCAAATATGATTCCTGGAGCAATGTTTAATATATTGTAATATCTCCAAACAAATGTTATAACTCACCTGTTCCCATACTGCAGTTTTGCTTCCCAGTCCCTCGTTCGCATCTTTCTGAGGCTTGGCAGCAGCGACCTTGATGACTCGTCCAAATAGTTCGCTCTGATCCATATTGTCGATAGCCTCTTTGGCATCAGCAGCATGCTCAAATTCTACATAGCCAAATCCCCGGTGCGGATCTTTGTTGGAAGGCAGTTCTGGTTTTGGCAGATTGACTTCAACGATTTCGCCGAAAGGCACGAAGGCAGCATGCAGAATCTGTGAGGTGACAGCAGTGTCAAGGCCGCCAACGTAGACCGTAGCTTTCAATCGGGAGGCTTCAGACATTGTGTGTTCTTGTTGCTATCGCAGCTGCACTTGCAGTTCAAGCACAGTGAAGGGTGCTTGCGAATAGAGCTGACAGACGTTTTGATTGGAGCAAGAGGGTAATAGTCACATGACCTAAAGACCCCGTCAGCCAAGGCCAGAGCGATGCCCTGTCCAGACTGGCCACAGTTACGACTACCGACCGGAGCAACTCACAGCTTCATTTGCAACAACAACAACTTTCTTCTTTTGTCTCTGCTTCTCCCGCAGACCCTCTCTTTATACCCACCATTATCTCTTCTTATTGCTTTTACTGCTCTTCGTTTTGATCCCTTCACCGCCGCTACCATGGTCCGCCTGCGTGAAATTCCCAGGACGGCCACCTTTGCCTGGTCACCAGGTCCAGCTAAGCCATTGCTAGCTACGGGGACAAAGGCCGGTGCTGTAGACGCAGACTTCTCTAACGACACTCAATTAGAGCTCTGGGAGCTTGATTTGGACAATTCTGACCAAGGCGTGGAGCTCCAGCCTGTCGCTACCGTCAACGCTGACTCTAGGTATACTTCCCTTGGGGTTCCTCATGCCTGTTTGACCAACCTCTGTACATCTTGCTTATCTCTTCAGGTTTAATGACATAGCATGGAGTCAACCAAGCGAGGAATATCCAAGGGGTATAATAGCGGGCGCATTGGATAGCGGGGCTTTGGTCTTGTGGGATGCCGAGAAGCTCAGGACAGGTGCAAGGTCAACTCTCCGTCTGGACCCTTATGGATGGCATACGATACTAAAACCTAGTAGTGATGCTCTGATTGAGCAAATCGACAAGCATACCGGCCCCATCAAAGCTCTCCAGTTCAACCCATTCCGACCACATATCTTGGCCACCGCTGGCGCAAAAGGAGAATTATATATTCACGATCTTTCCGATGCATCCAAATCCTTTCGTCTAGGCAAAGCTGGTGCGAACCCAGACGACTATGCAGCGCTCGACTGGAACAAGAAGGTTGCACATATTCTTGCGACAGGGAGCAGTGGAGGATTTGTCACAGTCTGGGATGTTCGGGGCAAGAAGGAGAACTTGACTTTGAACAACTACGGGAGGAAATCTGTCAGTGCTGTGGCATGGGATCCAGATGTCCCTACTAGGCTCATCACGGCGATACCTACGGACCAAGATCCTTTAGTTTTGGTATGGGATCTCAGGAACTCTAATGCTCCTGAAAAGACGCTGCGGGGGCATGACCAAGGTGTTCTATCCTTGTCATGGTGTGCTCAGGATAGCGACATTCTCCTTTCATGCGGCAAGGACAACCGCACCATCTGCTGGAACCCCCATACCGGAGAGCGACTAGGCGAATTCCAAGTTGTGACGAACTGGATCTTTCAGACTAGTTTCAACCCTTCCAACCCCGGTATACTGGCCACTGCTTCCTTTGATGGGAAGATAGCAGTCCAGACACTCCAAAGTACGATTAAACCTTCCGACCAGGCCACTAAGACTCCATCTCAGCACCTAGATGGCGAGGACTTCTTCTCTAAGGTACACGCGGAACCGCAGGGTGCATCTTTCTCTCTCCCCGTGCCTCCCAAATGGCTAAAGAGGCCGTCCGGAGTTTCATTCGGTTTTGGTGGAAAACTCCTCAGATTTGGACTTGCGGGTGATGACCGTAAGAAGTCGAAAATCAGCATATCCACTTTTGCAGTTGACTCTGGTATTGGTGCCGCCAGTGAAGAGTTCGCCAAGGCGTTAGAGAAGGGAGACTTGACCGCTATTTGCGAATCCAAGATCTCCAAGGCTGCCACTGAAGAGGAGAAGGCAGACTGGACAGTGATTGAGACCCTGATATCTGAGAGTCCCCGACGGAAGCTGGTTGAATACCTCGGATTTTCGGATGCCAAGGCGGAAGAGACCAGCGAGATTTCCGAGGAGGAATCGTCTAGACCAACAGGCACTGAAGATGAGACTTCATTCTTTGACCAATCGAACGCGGGAGATGATTTTTTGTCGGAATTGTCTGCTTCAAAAGGAGTCAAGACCAACAACCCCTTCCAG
Organism: Delitschia confertaspora ATCC 74209; assembly: GCA_010093945.1. Taxonomy (NCBI): domain Eukaryota; kingdom Fungi; phylum Ascomycota; class Dothideomycetes; order Pleosporales; family Delitschiaceae; genus Delitschia; species Delitschia confertaspora. The sequence continues at coordinate 35,953 of ML994018.1, read as the reverse complement.
ATGTATACTGGATCTGAATCCGAAGTCGACAAGAAGATCACTCGTGCTCTGATGCTTGGTTCCTTTGAGACTGCGCTAGATGTCTGTCTCAAAGAGGATAGGCTATCTGACGCCTTTATGATTGCAATCTGCGGAGGAGAGAAGTGCATCCAAAAGGCACAGAAAGCTTACTTCAAGAAGGCGGCCGATGGACCTAATTACTTGCGGCTTTTGGCCTCTGTGGTTGGAAAGAATCTTTGGGATGTGGTGTATAACGCGGATCTGAAAGATTGGAAGGAGGTTATGGCTACCATCTCGACGTTTGCGGATTCGACCGAATTTCCCGACCTTTGTGAAGCGCTGGGTGACAGGTTAGAAGAGGCCATTTCAAATGCTGAGGAGTCCAAGTCTTTCAGAAAAGATGCCTCTTTCTGCTACCTGGCAGGCTCCAAATTGGAGAAAGTTGTTGTCAATTGGGCCCAGGAACTGCACGAGAGCGAGGCTGCTGGGCTGGAGCAGTCAGAGGACGACACCAGCTTCTCAATCCATGCTCGTTCCCTCCAAGACTTCATTGAGAAGGTTACCGTCTTCCGCCAGGTCACTGGATTCAAGGACGCCGAGCAACAGAAGGAGGCTGACTGGAAGCTCGGCCCTCTGTATGCAAAGTATGTTGAGTATGCTGATGTAGCAGCTGCACATGGTCAGTTAGCCATTGCCGAGAAGTACCTGGATCTTCTTCCAGAGAAATATCCCGCTGCCGATGTGGCTAGGAACCGCGTCAAGCAAGCAATCAGGAAGACAGCTCCTCAAGCTGCGCCTACTCAGAGGCAGCCGGTAGCCACCACTGGTCAAAGAGGTCAACGTGTAGTACCGACGTACCAGCCTCTTCAGCCTCCTGCTGCTCCAGTCCAGCAAACGGCGCCAGCGTACGGACAGCCCGCAAGCGCTATGCCTGCCCAAGCTGCTCTGCCGACTTACCCGGCAGCAAGCACACGCAGCTATATGCCCGCCGGTTACACGCCACAACAGCCATCTCAGCCTGGTGTAGCACCAGCGTATGGAGGCTACCAGCCGCCCCAACACGCCGCTGTGCCGCCGCCTCCTCGAACATTCACCAGCTCTCCATCAGTTGCCCCTGCAGTGAAGCAGTCAAATATTCCAAACTGGAACGATACCCCAGATCTTGGGCCACCAAAGCCATCTTCGCGTCGTGGGACTCCTGCCATATATGGAGGGAACACCATAGCTTCTCCTTTCCCGAACCAGCAGAGTATGGCAGGACCTCCTGTGCCAGGAATATCGCCTACCTATGCCCCCCAGCGGCCAACTCCTCCCCCACCGCCAAAGGGCCCGCCTAGGATGACGTCGCCACCAACCGCATCGCCCCAGCTTGGACAGGATGGACGGCCGTCCTCCTCCGCTGCTAATGCGTACGCACCACCTCAGAATGCATATGCTCCGCCACAGCCCAGTGGATTTGCGCCTCCACAGCCCCCAACCATTGCACGTGGACCGTCGCCCTACAACCCGCCTCCCGCAACTGCGCCGCCCTCTAATCGTTACGCTCCCGCCCCAAGTGCCCAGCCCACACCAACCCAGGGAATGATGCCACCTCCTCGTCAAGTCGCCCCTCCCCCGAATCCGTTTGCCGGCCAAGCATATGCTCCCGTTGCTCCGGCACCACAGGCACAGATGAGCCAGCAAGCCCCACCACTAGGATTCGCAAAGCCGGGACCTCCTCCGCAGGGACCGCCTCAGGGACCTCCAAGGAGTGGTCCTCCTCCAGGAGGACCATCTCCAAGTGGACCGCCTTCTCGCCCCGGAACTGCACAGTCGCAGAGGGCGGCCCCCCCTTCAGCACCCAAGCACCGTAAGTCCTTGTGTTAACAGTTCTATACACATACTAACAAGTCGTAGCGGCTGGCGATCGATCTCATATCCCAGACTCAGCGCGTCCTATCTACGATATCCTCAATGCTGACATGCAGCGCGTGAAAGCGAGGGCGCCACCGCAATTCAAGCGGCATGTGGTTGACACTGAGAATCGGCTCAACATTCTTTTCGATCATTTGAATAACGAGGAGCTGCTGAAGCCTGATACCATTCAAGAAATGAATGAGCTCGCACAGCATCTTCAGTCGAGGAATTATGACGAGGCGATTGCATTGTTTACAGATTTGATGACTAATAAGACGGACGAGGGGTCCAACTGGATGGTAAGTCCAAATGTTTAGGACCGTTCAGGACATGATACTAATGTAAAGTAGGTTGGTGTTAAGAGGTTGATCCAGTTCAGCAAGTCGACGCCTGCTTAGAAAAATGAATTGTCACAGCTAGAGGCCTTGGGGCTGGAGAAAAACGATACGGAAAAGAGAATGCAGGCTAATTTCCTTTGACTAAGGGAGACCATCCTGAGATGACAGATGCTAAGCGTGGTGTGCAAGGTTTGCTGGGTAAAGTGGAAGTCATGAGGCTTCCGTCGACGAATAGCAAATTATTGGACAATGAGGTTCTTTGTCGTGGTCTTTTGTCGATTATGGTAAAGGACGGCACTGCAAATATTATTGGGATGAATAGTTGTTAGTTGGGAAATGACAATTGCTCTGTTATGATTGAGAATGCTTTGGGGGTGTGGAATATGCAGCAGCGCGAAATGCTTGAATAATCTGATTTTGTTTTTAAATTTGTGAGCCGTCACCAGGTGGTGGCAGCATTCGTGAGCGCTTCAAATACTCCAAATAGGTGTTTCACCAGTGGGGAAGGCCATCAGATCGCTGCATTCTTAGCATATGTAGACTTCTGGTTACGGTAAATTGCCTTCGCTAGAGAAGATAGAAATTCGGGGGTTTACAAGCGGGCGATCGATATATAGGCTGGGAGGAAGCGTCTAACGGATTGCTGCATTATTTAGTGCCGTCAATTGTCTGGGTTGTCCTAATATTTGCGTAAAGGTTCAGGTCGCAGTAAATTGATCAGAGGGATTATTACATTCTCTTGATCCCGACTATGCTACAATACTGTACAAGACTCGTCTCAGCTCTCCAGTCAAAGCATATCCCCGGAACGCCCGTCTATGTATGCAAATGTGTACTTTCGTCCCCTTAAGGGATATATTTCTGTCCAACTCTCTCGCAGTCCCTGGCCTAGAATCTCCTGTTCAGTGGCCGGCAAACCCTTCTCTTCCTTCACCATCCCATCTGTTCTCGGGCTCTTCCTTCATCTCTACTTCCGATTGTATAGGCACCTCTCTCCCTATCACATCCTTTCATATCATATCCTACACATCCCCTACAACTTCTTCAACGCACCCCCTCTCTTCTCAACAAAATAACCCGGATCTGGCCGCCGCCTCTCCTTCATCTCCGCGCGTGTCAGCGGTTCGTCTACTTCGGCTACGTCTACGAGTTCCTTGACGCGCAGAATTTGACCTGCTACGTCGGGAGTCACGGGGTAGTATACTGTGGCCATGCGTTTGCGGAGGCCGAGGGCTTTGAGCACGCCGGTGGATTTGGTCGGGAGGCCGATGGCGGAGCGAAGGAGGGTTATGCGGAAGTATGGCATGGTCGGGAGACGGAGGTCGTGGGGTTGTGAATTGATGGGACGTGGATTTTGGATTGGGAGATTCGGGGGTTTCTGTCCCCTTTCGTGGGTGATTGACGGGGTTGGAGGATGAGGATATGGGCGCGGCGGAGGTGCGTCCGTTGTGTCTGCGTTTGAGTGAGCGAAGGTCCAATTGGGCTCGTTTGCGAAGGGTATGTAGAAGGGGTGTCTCGTACAGTTTGATGCGGATTGAAAGTCTTATTATGTGGCGTCCTATGTCGTTTGCGCGTGATTTGTAGTGTTTGAACCGTGATGGTTGACGTTTGAAGAATCTCGAGATTCGGGAGCACGGAGCAGAAGTCTAGTCCACGTTGGGATTAGCACAATGCTCTACCAAAAGGGTACCTCACGTGCTTTTAACCTTTCACCATCATTCGCACATCGGTTGCATCTTCGAGTTCTGACACCCTATTTTCTTTCGTATATAGTATAATCGATTATATACGAATGTATGTCACATCTCGATTATGCATCATGATTCTCTTTCAAGATGAAATGGCCTTTCTTGAATTCCTGGAACCCTGCTCCTTTTCATATACCAAGCTTCTGTGGAGATGCAGCTACCCATCAGACACGACATCCGACATTTCCAATGGCACGTCTCGTGGTTATCTACGTTCAACGTAGATGTGCATATCATACCTGTCTCCTGTATTATTTCTAGCGAGCACCATTACACCCTCTCAGGGGCTCGATAATGCAATGCTGTGCTCCCAATCAGATGATATTTTCAATCCATATCATCTTTCGAAACTGTCCTACCTCGTCTTCTACATTGTCCGCTTTGTATATTCTTATCTATGGAAATACTTGGTACATTTGATTTACCGCCACTTCGTTGTTTCTCCCATTGTCGACGGCATATTGTTCGGAACGAGCCACAGAGAGCCTGCTCCGGGAGGGAGGGACAGGCAACCTGCATACAAGAAAATCAGCGTCTTTCTATACCGTTTGAAGTGTGTCTTGACTTCACCGCTTCTTTGGAGTACCGTATATAACCAACCCCGTCTCATCTTCAGTATGTGGCATCGTCATCTGGAGTTATCCGGATTGCAGCATCGTTTTCTCACTCCTCTCTTTCCATTCATTCTTGACAACCGCTTCGTACCGGCCCCGTCTAATTTGGTCTATCGTCCTCGGTCGGTATCTTTGTCACCGTCTTGAACGTTGCTCCAGTTCGTATCTTCGTCCCTCCATTGTATTCGGGGGCGCAGTTAAGTGTCTAGTTCCAGTCCAGGTCTTTGTCCTCTTGTTGTTTCCTGGTTCCAGTGAACTTGTCAAGTGTCGTGGTTCCAGTTGAGTACCTTGGCCCCCCCCCCCCGTCTTATTTTCTTGGACCCAGTCTCAATCTTCAATCCCACTTCATTCTTCCGGAAACGGGAAACGACTTCAGTTTCACGCGAGAGACGCGAAATTCAAACCGCTTCACCCTTCAGACCACAAGTATGCCCATCTGTCCACCTCACCACCTCTCCTTCATCCTCAAGCTAACTATCCCCTAGCGATGCAAGCTCCTCGCTCCCGCCACGAGCCCACCCCCACAGCAGTCCCCAGAACCGTCTACCGCGTAGATTACATGAGTTCGCAAACAACATTTAACAAAACAGACGGCTTCCGCGCCCGCAATCAGACCACCATCATCAACACACCCTCCACACTCCAAAAATACGCCATGCCGCACCTAGCCTGGCAAACCAATTTCAGCTCGCCATTCATCTCAGTCTTCGCCGACAAGCAGCACGCAGAGCGCTGGGCGCGGACCTTCGCAGAAAAGAATGGGGACAAGTGCTATGTGGTGAGCGTGGACACGACGAAGTTGGCTAGAGGCCCGATATTTAGGGCAGCGGATTTGCTGGCAGATGTAGAGTTGAGTCCAGCGGAAGAGAGTATGCATTTTAGTGAGTATTTGGTGCTGCATCGGATTCCGGGGATGGCTTTGATAGAGGAGATTATTGTGAGTGCGGAGGTAAATTCGACCTGGCAGAGTTTGGGGTTATGTTAAATTGACGGGGCTGATTTGAAGGGACGAAGCTATCGAGGAAGCTTAGGTATCGAGTGAGGTTCTTAAAGTGTAACCAGATTGAGCAGACGTTGGAAGGTGAATAGCGACGGGTACAGCTGGAAGAGCGTTGAGTTATCCGGTTTCTGTTGTTCATTCCTGTCTTTTTCATTTCCGCATGATTGTTGTTGAAACAGTAGAGTAGAGATGTGGTAGGCTTTTAACCGCCATCAAAATCGGTTGAGTAGAGCATAACATCGCCATGTCCTAATGAAGACGCGAGCTATATTTGACGGTAATCCGGTTACTGAGCTTGTAGAATATCCGGACTCGTACATGTGAGCCATTAGTCGAATGAGTCCTTGCGCGAAAGCAGAGACGATCGAAGTGCTCAGACCTGTCAGTGGCAAAGCCGTGTCATTGACGAAGCTCGTCTACAGAGCATGTGTTCTCACTCTGCCTTCACCTACCCATAAAAGTGCACTATCTTCATTTCCCGTCGACTAACAAAACTAGGTTCATGAAACGCAGTCGTCCAGTGTCCAGACTTTAAGAACTGGAAAATCCCACACCAATCAGTGGGCGTGGGTTCGATTCCCAGAAGTGGAGGTTCCATATAATGCTTTATAGGGAAAGAACCACGAGCGGATGCGGAGTTATAACACTGCTGAAGTGAGCGATGGGCTTCTTTTTGGACTTCTGATCTTCGGTTTTACTTTTTGCTGATTTTTTTTCTGGTTTGCTTTACATCTTGGATTTGTATGCGTATGCTAGCGGTTACAGTCAGCGAGGTACACCGGTCTTACTATGATTGCAGCCTCAAGAGTCGCCCTCATGTAGAGCCATATGTTGAAATTCGATACCACCAAGACACTGATCTTGTTATCCAATGGACTACAACCATGATGATTACTGTTCTCTTCCTACGAATATAACTGGAAGAACCGCGTCGGGCTGCCGAGGTATGTTTTGACGGCTTGTCTTTAGTTAAAGACTTACTCATTCCAGTACACCTTTCCTTCAAAGATCCTACGAGCCGTTCTGTATACAGTCGCACTCTCAGCATTTCCTTTGCCATCCATGGTCGCGTTAACTTGGATTGTCCCGCTGGAATGTCCAATTGTGAGGGCATGCTCCGGGAAGTTCTCTAATTTGTCAAGTTCTTGATCCAGACAGCTTTGGACAACGGTGCCTTTTATCTTAGCGGCCACAGCTGTACATAACGCTGCTGTCAATGGGACTGCTCGATGGGGTTGTCCGTCAGATATGAATCTGACAACCACGTCCAGTGACGAAGCATCGACAGTTTCGCCGTTCAAAACACGGTGTGTAGTCGGCGGAGAGACGATGCCGATTTTGGGTATGGTTCTTGGGACTTGATCTTCTCTTTCTACCATGCCCATTGCTACTGCTCCTGCTTTTCTGATCTTTTCTAGCTGGTCAAGCTTCTCTGCTAATTTGAGAAAGTCATTTGGCAATATAGTTCCGTCGATTCCTACATCCTGAGCTCTTACGAATATACAGGGATTCGCGGCGTCGACACAGCTGACTTGGACTCCATCAATTGTGTTTACAGGGCTACCAGTGGGCAATAGTTTCCCGGTCTTTGCGCCCCCTGGCCTTAAGAAATCCAGATGTATTCTTGAACCTGATCCAGCAACCCCGTCGATCTTATATGCTCCTTCTACCATAGCTTGCCCGTTGGCCACACCGAAAATGCTCTTAATGATCACACCAGTATTCGTATTGAAAATCCTAACTCCAACTTCACCCTCAGCGCCATAATCACAATTCTTCAACAATCTTTCGTTAAAAGCATACGGTCCAATTGCTGAGCTCATATTCCCACAATTCCCTGCCATATCCACCTCATCTCGTTCAATTCCAATGCCTACAAACGTATAATCGACATCTGCATCTTCTCTCTCACTGGGTTCTACTAGGCAGATCTTAGATAGACTAGATACTCCAGCGCCCATACCGTCAAGTTGGCGGCCGTACGGGTCTGGGGAACCCATTACTTGTAGGAATATAGGACCCCATTTTGACCGGTCTCTAGGAAGATCCTTTGTTTGGAATATTACGGCTCGAGAAGTCCCTCCTCGGTAATATGCTGCTATAGTCGACCTTTGCATAGCCAGCAACGGACGAAAATAGTGAAAGGACCGTAAGAATTGAGACGATTTGGAGCTTGGGATGGAAAGCTTCGCATGGCTAAATCTAAATTTCGGAACAGCCTGCATCATAATTTTGATTGATCGCTCGACACCGTAAAATATGTATGTATAAGTATCGAATCGGATTCACAGGAGAGATGAGGTTGAGACCATGAATCGGATCTCCGAAGAAGGCCCGAGCTCCTTCCATGATCTGCGCTCCTCCAACATTTCTGAAATTTTTCTGAACTTCCGCATCATACCATCACCATTCAGGCGTACCTCTCCCATCACCATTCCCACCTCGCATTCGGCACCTCTTCAACCACCATCAGTTATTTTTATATACCCCTCACAATGTTCCAACGGAACCTATTAAGAGCCTCGCAAAGAGCTGTCCGCAGCTCGGCCTCGCGCCCATCATCCCTCAGCATTCGGCCACAGACGCTACTTAACAGAGCCGCGAGGCCACAATCGGTATCATCAGTTAGATGGTATTCAGAGGAGGCGGCGAAGAAGGAGGAGACTGCACCAAAGGAGGGGGCAAACGGAACTGAGGATGCAGCGAAGCTCAAGGAGGAGCTGGAGAAGAAGGATAAGGAGATTGTTGACCTGAAGGTAGATACTCTCTTATATTGATGGATTATGGATGTAGAAGTAGTTACTGATGGCGACTCCAGGACAAATACCTCCGCTCCGTCGCCGACTTCCGCAATCTCCAAATCCAAACCAAACGTGAAGTACAAGCCGCGAAGGACTACGCGCTCCAAAAATTCGCGCGCGACCTCGTCGAATCCGTCGACAACCTCGACCGCGCACTTACCACCGTTCCCCCGGAAAAACTCATTCCAGAGAACACCGACCTAGTGGCGTTCCACGAGGGCGTGCAAATGACAGAGAACATTCTTATGCAGACGCTGAAGAAGCATGGATTGGAGCGTTTCGATCCGAGTGTGGAGGGAATGAAGTTCGACCCGAATATCCATGAGGCGGTGTTTCAGACGCCGCAGCCGGATAAGGAGGAGGGGACTGTGTTCTACACCCAACAGAAGGGGTTTAAGCTTAATGGGCGCGTGTTGAGGGTCAGTTTTTCCCTGCTCCTTATTAACCACCGTGGTAAAATGCTAATACAAGTGTAGGCCGCTAAAGTCGGTGTCGTGAAGAACTCATAGAGCATCTCCGGTGAGTGAAGCTGTAGAAGATGATGTGTAAAAAGATGTATCAACGAACTCGCTGTCTTTGATATACTGTATCAATATTAGGGATCTGGTGTGTCATGGTCGGCGTTCTACCGAGAAGTTCTTATGGATTGTATATATATTCCCCTCTCCTAAACTTGTTGGATATAAGGCATGGCGTGGGGTAGCATGACCTCTGTATAATATAATTGAAAGCTACGCAAAAGTTACGTATTAAAAGGTTCTTTCTATGTGACATCTCGCATCACCATGAAATTGGTTGAACCCACTATCTTCAAACTTATTCGGATGAGCTAATTGTCATATAAACTCTATTCAGATCAGCTCTTCCTCCTTTAACCATGATATTTGCGGCTGGTAAGATCCGAAGCGACAAAGTCATGTCCTAAAACCCTTGAGGAAACTCCTATTCCTTTTAAACGCCTTGCCATGCAGAAAGAGGGACCCAGAGACTGGATCAACAAACTAAGAGAAAATGTGACCCCATTTCGTATCAAGCTCCCCTGAGCCCAATCACCAATTTGATGGAGGCTGTTGCCCATAAGGCGTAGCCCCATAAGGCGTTGCACCACCTCCCCAGACACTAGCGTTTCCTCCATACGCCGAGAAACTCCCTGCCGTGGGATCTCCATACCCTCCACCGTTCATCTGCGGACTCTGTCCACCAAAGCCTCCCATGTCGATATCCTCGCCGCCCTGTAACTCCTGGATGACGTTGGCGAGCTTTTGCTGGAGGACCCTGATGCCCTGCTGCACGATGGTGTCGGGTTCCATACCGCCGACGGTTTCAACGTCGAAGAAGAAGCGCGTGGGGGCGGCGTCGTAGTCGAAGGCTTCGCCTTCCTGCGGGACACCGTCAATGTTGGCATTGGTTTCGTCTACTGGCCTGTTATTGATTAGCAACCATCGCAATCTCCTTGGACCCCAACAAATACATACCACTCCTTCTTCGGATCCTCCTCATACCAATAATCCAAATGCCTCAACTTATTATTCGGATCATACTCGAAGCCGATCGCCGCACTTGGCGCCCACTTCGCATGCTCCTTCGCTATTCCCTTCTTCGCAATACACTTCATATGCACGCTCTGCCCCTTATTCAACTTCACAATTACACTCCCAAGCCCCTCCGGATCCTTAATGACCGGCGTCCCAATCTCGTCATTCGGCCTGCCTCCACTCACAACCAAATCTCTTGCGTAAACCTTCATAACGCCATCGCTCGTGCACCGCGCATTCAATGTCAGCGTGACACTGCAGTTCTCGCAATAGCCGTCACACTCGCAGTCACGACTATACAGCAACGCTTCGTCCACGTTTTTGGCGTTGAGTGGGATGAGCCCCAGCCGGTGGCAGATGAATTCGTCGGCGAGAACCGAGGTGTTGTCGAAGACTTCAACGACGTCGATGGCGAGGGTTGGAATCTCGGCGAGCATGACGCGGCGCAGGGCGTTAGCGGTTGCGAGGTCGAAGTTTTGGATTAGGAAGTTGGCGCGCGTGGAATCTGCCTGGAAGGGGTTAGAGAGGATGTAATTGTTGAGGGGGGAGGAGGGCGGGGGCGTACTTGGAGGAAGCGCACGTTGATTGCGCCGCCTTCGACGTCGTAGGGATCCATGATGGCGCGGTTTAGGCTGTATCCGAGGTAGATGCTGCAAGATAAGGCTAGTAGAACCAGGGAATTTAGAGTAGTAAGAAGCTGGGAATGAGGCGAAGCAGTGGGATAAGTAAGGGCGGAGTTGAATAAAGTTAAACTTTTCTTTGATGAAGTTGAAGCTACAAAGTCGCTCGAGAGCCGCATCGGCTGTTCTGTATGCCAAGCCATGCACGTCCCATCGGACCAGTCCGAGAAACCACTCGCCACAAGACTGAGCCACATCTCCTTTTCACTTGAAGCCTCACCAGCAGTTACCCTGTGCATCTGATTACATCATAAAATCTGGGCTTATGAGTATTTGTTTCTTCGGTCTCTTTGGGGACTACGCTTTCGACAAAGCACGTGACAAATTCATTCACAAAAATTTGCCGCCAATGAATTATCAGGCCCGGACTCGATCTCAGCCAACCAAAATGCTGAAACAGTCTGTTCACAAACATCGGGCATGTCTTAGGTACAAACGCTTTGTATCTGATACACTGAGATCTGGGGACATCTCCTGAACCTTAAGTTTCTTATCGAATCATTGTCCATGCTCACCTGTTAAAGGGATCCCATCCAGAAAGGGTCAACCTGTTACGGACGCAAGAGACATCCAATCCGTCGAACTTTGCTGCTTCGCCAAGGACTACCGTTTGATGACTCCTGAACTCAGCCTGGATATCATCACCGCATGGCAAACAATAGAGACAAACCTGGTAAACCAAGTTTGATCCTCAGTAATTGGGTCTTGGAACACCCGTTGCTGCGCCCTTACACTCCACCATAAGAGTGGATCATTTGTATCAGAGCAAAACTTGGGAGATTTAGATCAACTACCTGAAGGCGTTCATTTAGTGTGAGAAACGATGACAATAACCTTCAAGGCGTTATGGCGCGTAGATTTGACCTCATGTAACTGATATTATATTTCCGTTGCGCAACTATCGGACTGCGTTCCGCTTCAGTTGAGAAATCGGCCTCGGACAGCGATCCCACATCAGGATGGTGATAAATTGTAGCACAGCGAGATATGACGACGTTTGCGACACGCGTTCCGTCCAGTGCCCTGAAAAGCGATGAATAGGAAGAATTGGAAGATTGGGGCAGTGCATCCAAAACTCCAGCTTGGAATGATCCAGAGCGGAGGACTCGCTTCGTGATCATCTTCGCGCGACCCTGTGATAGGCCCCTTCATCGCTCTACGTTAGCTTCCGCTTCTAAGCCACTCCCCGCCATCCGCTTGCAGTCCAAGATTCCTAACGGTTTGGGGAACAGCTGCTGCACATAAAACTTGTTCGCCTCCCACTCTTCTGCCTCCCCTACGACACCCTACAGATCGCAATTTGTACTTTCCTACGACTTCTTCAACTACTGCTTTCACTTCGCAGCAGCATCTTTCTCCGCAACTATGTCCTCAGAAATCCCAACCCCATCACGCTCGCGGACGTCTTCCGGCGGAGCTAAATCGCCACTATCACTGGATCTTTCCGATCTCCCACCCCTACTACAACCCTCGCCTCCGTCCAATACGCTTATCATTACAGTGAGTGGGAAACGATATTATGTGTTGTTCAGTTTAAGGGAAACTAATGCAGTACAGAATCTCCAAGAGCCCGAAATATTCAATCCGTCCAACCTTGTCCAAATCCGTGAGCTCATCAATGAGCATGCCCCCGTTCACACCTGGGCGCCGTTGAAATCCTTCCGCCGGATAGTCGTGTCCTTTTTCGATACCGAATCCGCGGTATCTATCCGCCAGACCCTCGATGGCGAAAATCTCATGGGCTGTCGTATTCGTGTCTATTTCGGAATCGACACGCCCCTAAATCCCACCGACCAGCATCTGGCATTGCCGCAAAGCGACAAGCTATTCTTTATTAGCCCGCCACCTTCTCCGCCGATGGGATGGGAGATGCACAACGAGGAAGCACCGAACAAACAAGTTCATGCCGAAGATCTGGCCGCTGCTTTGGCACGTCTGCACGCGCACCACGAAGAGCATGTGGATGATTGGGATCCGGAGACCACCAGACCCCTCAGAGGAAACCGACATAGGGGGGACTCGATTATCGTATATCATCCAGACGATCATGGTGATAGCCCGGATCTACCTGCCATTGCGGTCGTGGACACAAGCGAAAGCCCGTCCGCTTTGAGTCCAATAGACGCTATGGAGGGTGTGGAAGGTCCGATAGCGAACACCAAGGCACAAGGGAAGTCTGTGGCTACGGCAAGACCCCCAGTTGAGCTGATGCATGATTGAGGGAACTGCTTTTTCGATTTCGTTTGTTGTATTATCACCGCATGTTTTTTCTTTGGTTTCAGGCTATTTCAGCATGGCACGGCGTTGGGCGGATTGGGCATTTCTTAACGGACTTTTGTTCCGTAGTGGTGGTTTCGAACCGAAAATGATACCTTACCGGCGGCAGAGTGAAGAAGAGTTATGGGTTCTTTCTATCACTCGAAGAACTGAGATTTTGCAAACATTGATTTATTATGTCTACAGAAGCTTCCAACTGTACTGAACACAGAGGAGTATCGAAATACAATAGTAATCTATCGCTTCGATTAGAATTAAGTGAATATACTCCGGAGATGTGATAAATGGCAACAAAGGTAAACTCAAAATTCCGCCCATTTGAGGCCTTACAGCACTGTACTTCTCACTATCCTTATTACAACCGCTCTTAAGAGCTACCTATTCACTTTGTTTCGACCCCTACCCAGAGGTGGTTGAAGTGGGAGTAGTTATCACGTGAGCGGTCCGACTTTATTCCGTTCGCTTCTGGCCACTAAGGAAATTCAAAATCTCAATTGCGGAACAATTCAACACTACTAACCGGCAGCCTTTCGACAACCACCACCGATTCAGCGGGTTCATCTCGACACGACACGTCAAGATGAAGTTGAACATCTCCTACCCCGCCAATGGCACCCAAAAGTTGGTCGAGATCGAAGATGAGCGCAAGCTCCGCGTCTTCATGGACCGCCGTATGGGCCAGGAAGTCCCAGGCGACAGCGTCGGCGACGAATTCAAGGGCTACATCTTCAGAATCACCGGCGGCAACGACAAGCAGGGCTTCCCGATGAAGCAGGGTGTCATGCACCCCACCCGTGTCTCCCTTCTTCTCTCCAAGGGCCACTCCTGCTACCGTCCCCGCCGTACTGGTGAGCGCAAGAGGAAGAGCGTCCGTGGCTGCATTGTCGGCATGGACCTCTCTGTCCTTGCTCTCAGCATCGTCAAGCAGGGCGACGCCGAGCTTCCTGGCCTCACCGATACCGTCCACCCCAAGCGTCTCGGCCCCAAGCGTGCCACCAAGATCCGCCGCTTCTTCGGTCTCAGCAAGGAAGATGATGTGAGTTTTCTCATAGCTTCTTCGCCAACCCCTATGGGTTGAGTCTGAGTTTCTTTTATTGTGTGATGGAATGCTGATATTCCATTTTCTTCTACTTTAGGTCCGCAAGTTCGTCATCCGCCGCGAGGTCCAGCCCAAGGGTGAGGGCAAGAAGCCTTACACCAAGGCTCCTAAGATCCAGCGTCTGGTTACTCCCCAGCGTCTCCAGCACAAGCGCCACAGGGTCGCACTCAAGCGCCGTCGTGCTGAGGCTTCCAAGGAGGCTGCCGTAAGTGGCATCTCGAAACCTTTCCTGGAACCATGACTAATTTATATCGCAGAACGAGTACTCCCAGCTCCTCCACAAGCGCATCACCGAGGCCAAGAGCGCCCACGAGGAGGCCCGCAAGAGGAGGGCTTCTTCCATGAAGCACTAGAGGGGAATTATGAGGTTGAATTAAGATACCGGTGGCGTCCATCAAAATCAGGTGTATGCGGGTTGGGCATGATCGAACGGGGTTCTCGGCACGGTCTTCGATTATCTAGGCTGCTGGGCGCAGCAATTGATTTCCCATTCAACAATTGCATCATGTTCTACGACTGTACCTTTGATCCTCGCATAGCATTCCCGTCTCTGTGATACCATGCGTTTTCATTTTTAAAGAATTTTCGATTGGTCCTCACAGCGTGGTCGGACCTAGCTCTAGCAGGGCTTCTGTCATCAGATAGCCGTTTTTCCCAACGGAGCGTTGTGAAATTGATATCTTTAAGGATCTGTTTCATGACATACCTTTCCATATTGCATTATTTGCTTTGCATTAAGCTGTGTAGGATGTTGTGTGAGGATTCCTCGGACACGCATACATGTGTAATGAATAGGCGCAAAATCGGACAAGCACAGACTAAGTCTATTGGTGATACACTCTTGAATCGACGCTAAATCTGATTTCTACAGTCCCATTCCCTTGGGAGCGACAGAACCCATCGTTCCGAGCTTGCGATCTGAAACTGTGAGCGACCCTTTTAGCGGCAAAGGTACTATAACCTCCCAGAAACTTCCCCCCCTCCTCCCACAACCCGCGTGCCTAACCTTCTATTCCGATATTTAAAGGCCAGGTTTGCGGATCGATAGCCTCAGCAGGTATCGCAGGCTTTTCAGTAGCTGCCGAGGATGATATGTAGCATTCTGGGTCCGAATCATGAATTCAGGGCTCCCGTGTCTTGATGCCCCCGAACTGATATTGGCCATTCGATTCATATGTGAAGGGGATCGGAGGAGCACTCATGTGGAGAATACTCGATTCACATCTCCTTAGTAATATTACTAATCTGATTTACGGTCTGTGCAAGGATTTATATCCGCCCTCCAATGGATGGAACGGACCAGCCATTGAAATAAAAGACTTTAGACTTCACATGCTACAAATACGTATGGCTGGTGAAGCTTATTTTGCGTGTCCTTTTCGTTATCGAAAAACACGATGTGCGCGACGCAAGATCTCAATATAAAAACATCCCTTGGCTAGTGAAACCTTACCAGAAGGCTGCCCTTACGTTTCACCATCTTTTACATAGAAGGGTCTTGTAGATCGCTTGTATGGAGATCGATGTCCGGACATTGCTATTTTGGAGACTGTTGCTAGTTCAGGAAATTACCAACACACTAGTACAACCAGAGTTTTCTAAGAGTAGTACAGGCATTCGAGATCTAAGACTAGTTGCGTCTGCACAACTAGAAACAGTGAAGGGCGACAGGGAATGGATATATCAGGTGGATAAAAGTCACTCCCGGTTAGATCAACCTGGAAGTTTAGTTTCCTTGTTCAATTAGGCGTCATAGGCAAATAGTATCATTAACTTTTGACTCCCCTTCAAAAACATGGCTTCATAATACTAGACCACAGTTTTTTTTCTCACGACATTGTTCTATATGTCATATTGGAAAATGCCCCAATTGCCACCCATTGAACGCCTGAATGCAAAGTGAGAGCCCCCTGCCTACTCTAATGGGGCATTCTTGAAGAGGAATGAAACGGATTCGCCGTTATGGGTGCGTCTGCAAGCTTCCGCGAGCTATTCAAAACATGTCAGCAATCCACTTCGCTAATACCAAGAAGGAAAGAAAGGGAGAGCAGGGAATCTTACCGTAGCACTAATATCAATCGTCTCGATCTTCGGACACCTCTCCTTCTTCTCCTCATGCGGCACCGTATTCGTAACCACAATCTTCTTCAGCTTGCTCCCATTTAACGCATCAATCGCATTGCCGCTCAGTATCCCATGAGTCACAATGGCAATAGCGTCTTTGGCACCGTGCTGGATGACCACATCGGCTGCCTTAGCCAAAGTGCCGCAGGTATCCGCCATGTCGTCGACAATAATGGCAGTTTTGTTGCTGACGTCGCCGACGAGCACCATGCGCGAAACCTCGTTAGGGCGCGCGCGCTCTTTGTGGATGAGAGCGAAGCCGAGGTCGAGGCCGTCGGCTATGGATGTGGCTCTGTATCATATTAATATTGTTATTTTATGAAGACGTCACTCCTCGAGCAGTTGAGGACACGAGAGTTCAAAACGAGTGTTCATACCTCTTCGCACCCCCAGCATCCGGACTAACAATAACGCACTCCCCAACCTCCAAATTCTCGCGGATCCACCTCAACGTACTCGGTTCCGCATACAGATTATCCACGGGCACATTGAAGAAGCCCTGGATCTGGCTTGCATGCAGATCCATCGTGATCACATGGTTACAGCCAGCGGTCTGTAGCATGTTGGCCATGAGCTTGGCCGTAATGGGGGCGCGCGACTTGTCCTTTTTGTCCTGGCGAGCGTAGGGGAAGTTGGGGATGACGGCGGTGATGCGACGCGCTGAGGCAGTCTTGCAGGCATTGATCATGATGAGGAGTTCCATGAGGGCGTCGTTAATGTCGCCGGGGGGCGTGGATTGAAGGATGAAGACTTTTGTTCCATGTGTCAGAAACAATTTGATTCTTTTGCTTCTTTCAAGGGAGGGAAGGAGAGGGGCATACCATCCTCATCTCGAACACTCTCTCCTATCGTCACGCTTGTCTCCTGGTTCGAGTACTGCAGCACCAATATTTTGGTCAACTCGATCCCCAACCTACATCACAAGCCAGTCAGTCACCACCATCTGTATATAATATAGCCATATAATTGGGGAATGGAAGTACCTCTTAGCCACAAGATTGGCTAGTTGGGGATGGCTGTTTCCAGTAAGTAGTTTGATGCTGTTGGTGGCCATGTCGTCTATGGTTGTTGCGGGGCGGCGTCATGGTGGAAAAGACAATCGAGCTTTCTTTTGCGAAACCGCGCAACTTTTGATGTCCGAGGGTAGGCGCACTAGCCACGCAAAGAGCCACAGAGCCCCCCCCCACCAAATCGGCCGGGCCTGCACCGCCACAACTTTAATCGAGACGTCGAATCTTCCCCGCCTTTTTGTGAAGATGAATAGCTTCAGCGCATCACCTTCATCTCATTCACTGTTTCCAGCATATCTAGCGTCTCTTCTATTCATTATTTTACTCATTATTCTATGCTTGCCTCCCATATATCTACTTCTCATTGATTTACTGTATTTCACATCTGTCTTCTATCCAGTTCAGCTCACTTCCTTCATGATTTTGTCGTCACCGTCTCAAGTCTATACAGCAACATGTAAAGGATATATTCATTGAAAATTATCATCTCAGGAAGGAGCCCCCTTTACTTGAGTCGTTATGGAGATGTCTACTCCAGTCCAGACCAAGAGGCCACCCGAATCGCCCGAAGCGAAGTTGGATGGGCTTCAAGGACGAAAGGCAGCCAGGGTATCGGTTGAATTAAAAATAAATGCTTTTGGCGAAACACCAAAGTTTGCCACAAATCGCCAACCTACGGCCGTAACAATAACATGAGTCGAATGAGAAAATAGGCCGTCGGGGCACATTAGATGGACGGAGAGAGAAGATGAAGAGAATTATATCAGTCCTAACCCGTAAGGAAAGAAGTAAGTTAGGTACAGAAGTCGTTTCACATTTCATTAGCATGCTTGTTCGCACATTTTACCAATGGCTTGTTCGATGTCAGAGAAGAGGTTCAATACATGGCCATCCGCGTAGATTTTAATGGACTCGACGTCCTTTCGGTTGATTTGGAGAGGGCTCTCCATCTTGATCGGGCTTCTGGGTGGTGTTGATTCTGCGGCTTCGAATCGCTGTGCGCCGCATTGTTGAGCCGTAGAAGGGTTCAGTACTAGGGCGCCTGCGACATGCTCCAGAAGCTTTTGGCGAACCCTTAGTCGCCTGTTCTCGGATTGCTCGAGTTTAAGGATGAACTCATCAATCGAATTGTCGAGCTCAGCAAGAGCTTCCTCTTGCTTGAGGAGAGATTCTCGTGAGAAAATAAAGGTCTCGGTTCGCTTAAGATAGGAGATCATTCTGTTGTGGAGCTTTTGACGGTTCGTTCGAAGAGATTTGTATGTCTTCCGTAGGTATTCGCATCTCTCGTCCAAGGCGCGGAGTTCCTAAAAAAGAGTCAGCTTGAACAAGCTTGAAAGAGACAAGGAGAGCGATCTTACCCTCGACATAGAGGCAACATCTCGCTTGTTGAGCACTTCGAACTTTTCCGCTTGATCAAGGGCCTGCTTATGGAGCTGTTTCTTATCAACAACATTGAGGAACTTTGAAGCGTCTGTGGCACGCATGCCCGTAGGAAGCTTCCAGCTGTCCGATTCCGGAGTATTGGCATCCGAACACGTGCGACTTCGCTGTCTCTTGCTGGATCTACGAGTCGGTCTACCCCGGTCCATGATGGATGTATCGGACATATTCCTGCCATGAGCACTCAGCGGATCTCGCCTCTGGGTTTTTGGGGACCCGCGACGCTCAACAGCGCTGGATGGGAGTGATGTGCTGGTGAAGGTAGCTGGAAAGAGCATAGGTAATGCTGCTAATGTCACATTCGGGGACCGACGGGTTTCGACTGCGCTAACTGGAGTCGCTGATGTGGCCGACGCAGGAGTGATCAGTTGTGGTTTGCTCGCTTTGAGATTGAGCTTCGGTGCAGGCGAGCCTTTCCGCTGGGATGGTGACTTCGGCGGTACTTCAGGGGGTAGATCGAGGTCGAGGTCTATTGTTTCCAGAAAACTTGTGCTGGTGTCAAGTTTTAACGCAGGTTTGGGATTACTCGGACTGAGGATAGGGGAAAGGGGTTTTCCTGTGCCAAGGGATGTTGCAGTTTCCGGTTTAGGGGTCTCAGAAGTTGCCAGTGGTGACCCTGCCTGTTCAGGTTGCAAGTAGGAAGGTCCCGTGACACAAGCAATGAGGGCATCTCCAAACGGACCAGTCCTCCATCCTGTGCCCGGCGCACTGCTAGACCGTTCATGACCGAACTGGTCTGAGGAAGTCTTCCGCAATGGCGGCCTTCCTGGGATAGTCGCTACGGTTTGTCAGTCCCTGAAGAATAGTACGTCCACTGACGAATGGCAGACTTACGTGAGTCAATTGCCGCTTCTTGGACGGTTGCCATGGTTTGGCCTAGTTCAGGCACACTGACCTTTCGCCGCCTCGAGAGCGAACTGCTGCGCTGCCAAAATGGTAGAGATGATTCTGGACTGGCAGCCGTATCGCTCAGTGACGTGGGAGAGCGACCCATAGACAGCGCGGTTGTCCTGTCCGCAGACAGATTCAATCTCGCTAGCCCAACTGGGCTTCTGGAGGCAGAAGATGGCCAAAAGTTGTATTTGGGCGGTGGAAGCTGTTGATGCAGGCTCACCAGTGATGGACTTTTCTCCAATGGCCTGATCTGTTCCTTTGAGGCCTTGAGGTTCCTTAGCGATTTCGAACGGCGTGGGAAACGGGTATCCATCAGGCGGTAGGGTTTCTTTCAAACACTTACTGGGCTTCTGAGGGTCATCTCAGCTGATATATGAATATTAGATTTATCGGCATCGTGTCGCATGCAGTGGGCAATATGTGCCATGGCGAAACGGTTTTGGATATTTTAGGAGACGCTGTGTCGCGGTTTTGACTGCAAGGTAGATGAGACTCGGGAAACGGGCATGTCAAACACGAAGGCGTTCCTTGCAGTGAGGATGGATATATGGGTCCGATGGCCTTTAAGACCGGAGTCTCAAACTGCTATTGCTACAAGCAACGATGGGAAGCCCCCTGCTGGGGGGAGGTACCAATAGCAGACATTAGTCTAGGCTCGGAGGGCCCGTGAATGGATTGATAGACCGCCTTGGAGTGAAACGCAAGCCTGACCTCACATGCTGGACGATTCGTGGGGAACATGCATGGCAAGGCGTATGGACGTGCTCCATGTAGGCGTGGTGCAGCCCGGCCCTGGCTATATCGGACGGTTAATATAGACTTGCTTATACAAACGAGTCAAGAGAAGGCTAGAACTTGCAGCGCGGGGCCGCAAGCCTGCTCAACATTAGCTTTCTATGTCACCCTTTTGACCAAGCGAGCAGCACCAGGAAGGGAAAGGCTTTGAAAGTCGCGATGCTACTGTGAGTCTTTAGAGTTTGAACTGCGCACATGATGATGAGGTGCAGTTTCTGATGCGGTCAGCGCAGCTTGCTGCAGAACCATGAGCCCGTGTGAGGGCTCGAGCATCGCAGATGTGAGGGCCAGGGAGCAAAGTACGTACCCCAACTTCCAATATGAAGTTCTTCATGTCGGGGTCGAGTGCAGGTCGGGGACAGGTGCAGAATGGGGAGCTGCTCCGCCGTCATGGTGTTGAGGGATGATATAACTCTGTGTTAATCCCAGGGTCTATTCCAACAGCATGGCTTCATACAAAATTATCGCGCAACATATTTTTCTGCCGATGGGAGAGCCCCCCGATGGGGGTGCTGCGTTTTACGTTTCTCTCCTTGTCTCGTTTCTTGTTACATATGTCCGGGACGGCTGGAGACGGAGTCCACCGCGCTAGGGCTGCTGATTATCCGTATGTGGCTGCCATAGTTTAACAACAGAGCAGACTCTTGGAGTGCCGGACACTGCGGAAGTTTGGAGTGGTGGTTCTCCTGTCTGATTTTTCATCCATTGGAAATCATTCAGCATGCCGTCTTCCCAAAAAGATGGTTTCCTTCTTCTTCGAGCAGGAGAAGCGGGGAGCTTGCAGGGAGGGTGAGGTCCGTGAGAACGAGAATGGAGGTGGCTGGATTGCGAATGTGTAGCACCAGACAGCTATGAACGGCCTCTTCCACTGTTGACTAGGGCTGGTGACCTCGATTGACAGCCCTAGAGACTGCAACAAAGCGCAACAGACGAGTGCGAAAAGGAAGGGGGAACATTTGACGTGCAAGGCATCAAGGCTAGTATCTACGGCTATCGGACCTCTACCGTTCCTCGCCAGGCATGCCACGCGAGATGTCAACGTTGCCAATCATGTCTCGGCTCCCTTCCGTCCCCTCAACTCTCACTGTTCCCCGAACCTCCACCGTCCCTTGCTCACCATCATCTGCAAACTCTCGCTTCATCGAACTAACTACGTACGTACGTACAGCAGCTACTTATTTTGACTTTATCCTCCCAATCACATTTTTTCCCACCCCTCTTAATTCCTTTCACCGTCTTCTCAATTACTTACTGTAGCAATTGCGGGGCAAGTATCTTATTGATGAACCAGAAAAGTGTCATACCTTTGCCCATCTTGCCGCACGCACAATCCTTGGCCTTGAAGCATTAATAGACAATGGTTAATACTGTCCGGCATGGCGGATATGCTGCCGAATCCCAAGGTGACGAGCCCTGACATCTCTCTCCTCTTGTGCGTTTCATCTGGGCTGGACACGGCAAGCCGAATTCTTCAGAATGACGGCCGATATGCAAGCGAACTGGACGTCTTTATTGATGCCTTACGCTTATCTACGGACGAGAATGGACCACCCATTTCGAATAATGATTGGAATCGCATTTGCGCGAGAGTCCCATCCCAAATGTACTGGACGTTCGGAGACCAGGGGGACGAGCACATCCATGGACGGCCCACCAGTCTCAAACGAGCTTCATCAACGACAAAAAGTAATCTAAAAATTATCCTGGGGGACGCGACGCGAGTCTCTTCTTGCGAGCTTTCAACGTCAAGAAAATAAGAATTGCCAAGCTTCATCCACCCTCATTTCGATTACGCTCGGGTAGTGATACCGCCA
Source organism: Delitschia confertaspora ATCC 74209 (assembly GCA_010093945.1). NCBI lineage: Eukaryota > Fungi > Ascomycota > Dothideomycetes > Pleosporales > Delitschiaceae > Delitschia > Delitschia confertaspora. Next base: position 13,888 of record ML994018.1, on the reverse strand, counting down.
GCGGCGTGTACAATACGTCCGTACCGTCTGACCCGCCCCTCTGTGAACGAAACCACAAGATCCACATCAAGGCCTTCTATCTGAGTACTTTGGGCGAAGTCATGGCAGCAGGGAAAGAGGAGCCGTGCAGCGTCATTTTTATATATTTCGTTTCCAGTAAATATCGACGCTCCCCTTGCTGCAGTGGAGGTAGGGGCGCAGGAAGGATTCCCATCGCAACGGCGACAGTGATCATCTCGAGCATGGCAGAAAACCAGTTGCATGAAGTAGCTACGGTTGTTTCGACCCCGAATATGCAAGGAGCACTACAAGTCACTCCCTCACGGCAGTGTCCCAGATACGATTTGTTCCTGTTTCCTAGTACGAGCCAGGAGAAAGCGGACTATTTTGAGCTACTAGCCTTGACTGTGCGACAAACAAGGAAACGTAAAACCAAGAAGAAACAACTATGATAACGGTTTGTCTATAGTAAGTGAAGTAGCAAGGAGTTGCATTTGTTTTTCTTCTCCAGTCCGATGAGCGCACCAAGTGGGTGTTGCTTCAGATCGAAACAGACCTTTTCGGAAGGCAACACTAAGCTCTTTCCTCTCTTGCAGTCTGGATGCGGGGTGTCTTTTTCCCTTCTCACCTCCTCTCCTCTGATCTCCCTCCGTTGTATGTCTTTCTGTGCATATAACCTGGTCTCTTTTCGTCGGATGCAAGTCGCACCTTTGAAGGATTGCTGGCAGCGCGTTGTGGATAAACAAGCCTTGGTCACCAACTCAGAGTCTCAGACTGGTATGCGCACACTGATCCCTCAAGGAACTTCTCGAGATTTGTATTTGAACGAACAGCGACAAACATGTTTGCCTGCGTTGAACCACGACACTCACCGTCTCTACTATACAAGATGGATCTAACTCGTATCCTCCCACATGTGAGTAATCCTGTACATTGCAGGAGCGATCCCTTTAACAATCCTTCACTTTCCCTCGGACAGAATGAATGGCTTCGTCCAACATGTCGCAGCCAAATGTGCAGTTTTTCCGCCCCCTCTGGTTTGGCTTGGATCTCCGGTACAGCTATCACTGCAGACGACCATGCTACCGAGAGCTGGGCAAGATGTGACAATTTCAACATCATGCAGTATGAAACACTCGCCCAAACAAACTTCTCTGCTCACTTCTCTTCCTGCAAGCTGATCAATTTCCAGGCTCAATACATATCCCTGCAGCTTGCTGCTCCAGCCAGTCACTTCGTATTGGCTCACTTACCTCCCAATCCAGCATCCCATGGTTATGGCCACTCCAATGTGAACACCGCCCACAACTATCGTACGATTTACGTCCTCTCCCATCAGGACGATATCAACGCATCTTGGCATACATACTGTGCGAACACCCAAATTGTCACAGTGGGACTCATGTCTGTTATTGTATATATCGCGTCATTCATAGTCACGCAGTTATACGTTTGATATCACAACCTTCCCTTGCCTCGAGCTCTGTGATGACAGACAGTTCAACACATTCAAGTAAACTTAGGGGACCGGCCGACAATACTGTTGTCCGACCACTTTCAGAGGTCAATATTTCTCTTAACAGGCAGGTAAAAGTGTTCGATCGATATTCTTATTTGTCAGATACTCTTGGAAGATTTCCAATATTTGTCTACTGATGGTCTGCAGAGTTTCGTATCAACACTTACTCTTGTTCCGGTATTCGGACTCCTCACTTGTGACAGACGTGTTGCAGGTGTGCAGATTTACAGGTCTCCGGAACTGTCAATCACCCGTGGTATGTCTGACGGTTGTAGTTTTGCTGACAGTGATTCTCAGTTACACTTCCTTTTTTGGACGTTACCTGAGATTGGACAGGGCATATCATCTGAGAAGCTTTAGGGGACCCATCTGATAAGTTCAAGCGTTTACTTACTATCTCTTATTTTGCATTTTAGTTTCCTTCTCTGTTCATCTGCAGCCATCATCCCCCTAGATTCCTTCACTTTTTACAACTCCTACGCTTTTCATCACGGAAACATCAATCAGAACACTACGTCTACCATGCTTGGAGCCTGACTTGACAAGCACATATCGGTATCTGGCTACCATGATTCAGGCTAAGGGAGCATATACCGAACAACGCATACAGCAGTTGCAAATTGAATCTTCGTCGTTGAATGGTTGTTCAACCGGGGGAAGCCATGCTCTCCGGCACAGAAACCTTGTGTGGTGCGCACTTCCGTTTCTTTTCGGACTTGGGTTGGTATCCTTTTTGCTCCCAATACTTTTGGGATCCAGATAGATCATGTTGATTGGCTAAACGGACAATCTAGATACTCGAGACATCTCATCGTACTCTGAGACAACTTGGTGCGTGCACGAGTATCTGCAGTCCGATATGGGATTTGGCCTGGTATGACCTTGTTCATACACGTTTCGAACAAGACGTCCGAGTAAACATCCTGGAGATAATTATGCAGCATCCGGTTATCTTTTGCGTCCCAAACTTCGGACTCGACTCCGCTGTGGACCCCGTGTTTTATACCGTCGTCACATGAAGCTTTGGCTACAGCCTGATACCGGAGTTGACCACACAGATCATGAGCTTAAATACTCGGAGAATATTAGGCGGAGTAGCACAACGGAGCTATCCGCTCCGTTATAGCCCCATGAGACAGTGAATGTCGCTCAACGGAGCAGGGATGGGCGATTCCATAGAGATGGGTTCCCCCGCAAATCATAACAAAGCCAACTAAGATGTTGTATGCAACAACATTAGGCTTCAAGTTTTCCCGGGGAGAAAGCGGGGAAGGGCTGCCTTTGTATATGCACGTACATCTAGATATAAACCTACAACCTTGACTACACATATGATACAATGATACAATGATACAAAAATCCGGAACTTCTCTCTCCGCCAAGAAAAAAAATGAAAAGACTTTCCACAGGGAACACCGCTGTTCTATTCTGTTTATAGTCTTGTCTACCTCATCTCAACTCGACCTTCAGCTTCGCAACCAACTGCTGCCGAAACCGCTCATGCAACCCATTCGTTTCCTCATTCGTCAGCGTGCGCTCCAGACTCCGGTAATTCGTCCGGTAGCACAGACTCTTGCGGCCCGTTTTGGGGTGCACGAATTCGTCCACGAGGCGCACGTCTTCGACGAGGTCGCCGCAGACTTCGCGCGCGATTTCCATGACGTCATTTTCGTGGAAGCTTGGAGTGGATGATGGGGTTTGGGAAAGGCCGCCGGAGGCGTTGGTAGGGTTGGGATGGGAAGAGGCAGGGAGCCAAAAGGATACATCTTTGAAGCAGGCAGGGTATTTAGAGAAAGGTATGAATTGTTTTGGTGGGGAAGATTCTTTAAACTGGGATAGGAAGCGCGCGTCTGTGGACCAGAAGAGGCGGATGTCAGGGATGTTGTACAACAGCATGGCAATACGTTCTAAACCGAGGCCGAACGCCCACCCGATGCGATGGGGGACACCGGCGTTGTTTAGGATGGGCTGTTGAACGATACCGCAGCCGAGGACTTCGAGCCAGGTGTCTTGCCAGTAGACTTCGAGTTCCCAGCTGGGGGACGTGAAGGGAAAGTAGGCTTCTACCCAGCGGACCTTCAATGGTTGCTGGGGAGCTGTAGAACCAGAGGCTTGCGCAGCGGTGGTGAAGATTGCTACGACGACGTCTTCGAGGGAACGCTTTAGATGGGTTGCCATGGCCTCAACTTCCTCTGGGCTGTGGAATTCGGACTGCAGGGGATTCCGTTCCGGGTGGATCGTCGGATTCAGGTCCTCGACTTTGATACCATGCCTTGGGATTTTCTCTACATCAGCAAGGATCTTTTCAGCGAGGGTGCTGTAGCCGGAGAGGGCGGTGCGGTCCCAGGTCATGGCGCCTTCCATTTGGTGGAACACGGGGTAATGGCTGCGGTCGATGGCATCGCGGCGGTAGACGTCGGCGCTGATGAGGTAGCCGGAGCTTTGATTCGCGGCGAAGGTTTCGGCTTGGTGGGCGGAGGTGTGCGTTCTCAACACTGTATCCTTATTTAGGTAATAGGTGTCGGTCCTGCTTCGGCCTGGGTGGTCGAGGGGGAAGCCAAGGGAGTCGAAGTTTTGGTGGACCGAGACAATGGGGAAGAGGGTATTATGAGTGGTGAAATCTGGAAAGCGGGATTCAATGATCTGGCGGGTTATAGCAATGGGGTGGTCTTTTTGGAGGTGGAGGCGGCGAGGGATGGCAGAGAGGATGGAGGGAGGCGTGTTCATCCATGAGTCGGGTTGGTAGATGTGTCCTTCTACGCTTATAGGTTTTGGGGTGGTTGAGGTGGTTGAGGTGGTTGAGGGGGTATCCTTTGGTGATGAAGGTGCCGCTATTATGTTTTAGAAATGTTTTTGGAAGGGAACGGGCTTGGGTTGAAGATAGAAGATTTATTATATAGCAGATAGGTGAATGACTGAAGAGGAACTGAAAAACGAAGGTAAAATGTTTAGAAGAAATTAACTTGGGAAGAGTAAAGAGAATATTAACATTAAGGTTGTATCAAGAGAAAATACGAAACAGAATATTGAAGAAAACAAGATGGCGGACCATCTCATGTGAAGTGCGCAAGTCATGTGACCAAACTTACCAGTGGAAGAAAAGCGAACAATAGAACTCGAGCCTATCCAAGGGCAGCGGTGTAAAGACTGGGTAGATGTCATCGAGCATATCCTTACGGACCGCCAATTAAGGCGACACATTAACTGGGCGCGCATTGTTCAAAATGACAGCTTTGATGTTGAGCTCCCTGTGGATATCCAGCAACGGAAAGGGAGGAACACCACCCGCGTACCTAAGCGCCAAGCCTCCGCTCTCGCAGGAACAATTCCGCCCCGGCTGCCGACAGCCGGCCAGGTTTTGCGCAAAATGACGTCCGCGCCCGTCCACCAACTTCATCTTAGAGTATTTACATACACTTCCTCCACAATTTATACCCAACTCGAAGGGCCAATTCGCTCGCGTCTCTCGCATCGGGATCAATTCTCTTCTTCCTTCCTTTCTCAAACCCCCTTCTCTGAACGCGGCGCTCGCAGTACGATGCTCGCGCGACCATAGGTTTCATCATGGGAGCTACAGATAAGGTGAATGCCGCCGAACTGAGCAAGAGTCGAGATGTGCAGAATAAGCCAATTCGGTATCCGTTTTGGTTTGGCGGAAGCGCAAGTTGTTTTTCGGCTTGTGTGACGCATCCGTTGGATTTGGGTAAGATATTCAATATCCTTAAAACACAATTGAGGTTCGATGGACGCCGCTAATTGATTAATAGTCAAGGTAAATTGCATGCCCGATTCGAGTGTAGAGGAGTGATTGGAGAGATTGTGGGCTTATAATAGGATAGGTCAGGCTTCAGACCCAAGCGAACCATGGCATACGGAGGAACATGCTCCAGATGTTCGTCCATGTCGCGAAAGACGATGGGTTCTTTGGACTATATCGCGGTGTAGGTTGGCCCCCTTTGGCTCCCTATTCACGCCAATTCCCCTCCCTCAAATCTCCGTTTTAGATGTATATATATTTCCCTGCTTACACTCCAACCACCCAGCTCTCCGCCGCCCTCCTCCGCCAACTAACATACAGCATGACCCGCTTCGGCATCTATGAAACCCTAAAAGATCGGCTCACAACCTCCTCTTCACAGCCTTCCTTCCCGACCTTAATCGCCATGGCCTCAGTCTCCGGCTTCATCGGCGGCGTCGCAGGGAACCCCGGCGACATCCTCAACGTGCGCATGCAGCACGACGCCGCGCTGCCACCTGCGCAACGGCGCAACTACAAGAATGCGTTACATGGATTGGTTAGGATTGCGAGGGAGGAGGGAGTAAAGAGTCTGTGGAGGGGAGTGTGGCCGAATAGTACGCGCGCGGTACTTATGACAGCGAGTCAGTTGGCTACTTACGATGGATTCAAGCGTACTCTTCTCAACTACACGCCTCTTCAGGACGGCCTCACTACGCATTTTACAGCAAGCGTGATGGCGGGGTTTGTCGCTACAACGGTGTGTAGTCCGGCGGATGTAATTAAGACGAGAGTTATGAGCGCGACAGATCATAGTAAGAGTATCGGGACGTTGCTGAAGGAAATTTATGCCAAGGAGGGGTTGACGTGGGCGTTTAGGGGGTGGGTGCCGAGCTTTATTAGGCTGGGTCCGCATACGATTTTGACGTTTTTGTTTTTGGAGGAGCATAAGAAGTTGTGGAGGAAGTGGAAGAATATTGAGTAAGAGAAGGGGGAGATTGTGACTTACAAGAAGATTAGATGGATTGCTTTTCGGGGAGGATAAAACTTCCTCGGAAAGTTTAGAGACTGGGGATGGAAGAAGATGCGATATACGAGAAAGAGCATGGGTTAGTCTGTATTGTTGCAGGATAGGAGCGGGTGTTTCAGCTTCTTGTTTTGTCTTATTCTTGGATTGCGCTTGGCGGCATTATTCTGTCCTGTCTTGCATCTAAGGGCGTTTTCTTCTATTCTTTTTGGGTTCCTTGTTCGTGCTTACTAGAGATAGAGCACCGGAGCATTAGACTATTATGGTGTTTTGTACTGGATATCCTCTTAGAGCAGGTCTATATCACTGTTTTATACTGTATATAACGACTGCTTCGTACGAAATATATGGTCCGGCTGGATTAAGTCTGTTTCTACTACAGTACTTACACGGGTTTCTCGCTTTTCTAGTTGGTTAACTAGTCAGTGTTTGACTATCTATTATGCTTTGAAAGCTTGTATACTCAGCTATTCGCGGGACATCATGGACGGGTGGAAACCAGGCTTCTAAATCTAAAATAACAAGTTCTATCTTATACGTATCATACTAGTCACGTTGTAATCAATCAATTACGAAGCGAAACCAGGTATCTTAATTATCTTCTAATCCAATGCTCGCTAGTAATCCTTTCAGGTTTTAAAGCCCAGAGGTATGATTCAAACTACGCCACACTAGCCATTCAACACTTTAGAAGGGTCGAGAGTAGAGGATTTTCCTCTTGTACGGGATAAAGAGGCAAGAGGTTCATTCGCCTGAACATCCAACGTCTCCTCACAAGACCTAGAATTACTTTCGAAAGACCTTTGGGCTTAGATAGGGATTGCCGTGGTGGGTTTCGCGCTTCTCTTTACTGTATTAAAAGGATGAGTTTAGTCGTCTCTACTACAAATCCACATGAGAAGTAGAACGTACGGGGGGTTGCCCTTCTCCAATTCGCAGATTTCCTTTGAGATATGTAGGGATATTAGATTGTGTTCTAGCCTTTTATAACGCTACTAAAGCGGGAGGTAGAATATAAGATTAGATGGCCATTATAGATATATATTAGTTCTGGAAGGCCCCTATTATAGAAGGACTTTGGCTCCTTTAACCAAGCTTTACATAACAGGGAAGTCCCTAGGTAAGATAACAGGAGGAAAGTATAGCTTCGTGAATGGAGAAGATATGAGCGCGAATGTTATGGGGAATAGTAGAGGTATAGGGAAATATATGGCACTATATGTTGTTCATTCTCTCTATGGAAACTGACTTTTCCTATATCTACCGCAGAGTAAAATAAAGCCTATCAAAACCAAGCGACCAATACCAACACCAAATTCTCCTGAAGAAATTCGCAAGCGACAGTCCAGCCGTTACAGATAGCACTATTCAGAGGTATAATGCGAGCAACCAAAGCATGCCCCAAGAAGACACCATGACAGAGTCCAGACAAGAAATGAAAATATGCCCACAAACCTAACATCAACAATCTTCCTCTATGACAGTCCAAGTTCAAAAAGTACCTCGAGGTAGCGTGCCCCAAAAAATACCCGTAAATGTCCACATCCCCCATTTCCTCCTCTCTACTTCCCTCTCATGTCATATACCAAAAAAGGCCTTCTCCATCGCCCCCATCCCTTCCTTCCAACTCTGCTTCACTGGCACCTTCCCTACCGTCTCGCTACTATCCCTCCTTCCACTATCTCTCCTCGAATCCGAGGTCGCTGAAGTCGATGGCCTAATGTTGATATCCGATCTATGCGAGATAGTAGGCTTCAAGTTGCTGTTGAAGCTGTCGGATCGGTGGGTCGTGGGGCGGGGACTCGAATGCGAGAGACGAGCTGGGATGGTGCGTCAGGGGTTGTTTGAGCAAGGATACCAAAGGAGAACGGCAAAGGATAACGCCAAATGACGGGACGACAGGAGAGGACCAAAGCACAGAACCGAATGACATGACTTCCTTCTGCTTCTGACACCAGAGTTTTGGATACAGGCACCAAACAACAGCACTCTTTTTCTGGAAACAGAGGAGTTTGGATACAGGATGCTTCTTTTTTTTTTTTCTGGAAACGGGGAAAAGCAGAGGGACCAAAGGACAGGGACCGTCTTCCTGACATCGAACATTGGATACAGGACGGATCTTTCTTCTTGAAGCAGAGACGCTAGAAAGCAGACATCGAGTTTCGGGATACAGGACGGATTTCTTCTTTTTCTTTGAGAATGCAAGCAATGCAATGCAAACGAGTACAGAGAAAAAATTGGAAGCAACTAACGCTCGCGGAACCAATTGAATCTCCGACGCTCGCCGGCACCCGCGGCTTCGAGTTGGCAAGATCGGGCGTAGAGGTCCTGTAAACACCTGTAAGCATCTAGTCGAAAGGCTACCAACACCTACAACAATGGCCGTAGCTTCGTCCCCACACCAGAAGAGATAAAGGAAAAGGTAAACTCACATCATCATCCTTAAGCACCTTAACATCCAACACCAAATTCCGCACCTCATCATTCCTCTGCAGCACCGGATACGGCGTCCCCTGCGCCCTCTGCACCCCGACAATCACCTCGCCCATAATCTCGAATTTGCGCCAATTTATCCTTTCCTTGCCCACCACGCCACCAGGCGGCGCCTCCCTACTATCCCTTGCCCCCGGTGGGCCCTGGAAAACTGACACCCCAGGATGCGGCGTGAAGGCCGGCGGCGGCTTCTTGTCGCCGATGAAGGTCGAATTTCCTTCAGAAGCAGAAACCAGATCACGGCGGTGAAGTGGAACATACGGGATGCGTTCACCGGAGGAGTTGTCCCAGGCGAGACGGTATGCGAAATGGGATTTCTGCGTCCCCATCAATATCTCTAGTCTCACAAAGTCCTTGCCCACTGCCTGCGAAACCAGGTCCCGAGTCGCGACAAGTCGATGGACGGCCGTGCCTTTGATGCCTGCGAGGACAGCACCGAGGGAGTTGTAGTTGTTCAACTTTCGCAGTTCTCGCGCCACTTTCATCCATTTTTCCAGCATGAGGGCGCGGTGTTTGGGCTTGTCCCGAAGGAGGATATAGTTTGTGACTACGTAAGCGAGGTGGTTGAAGTGCTCGGTCATGCGGGTTACGTTTTCTAGGTTCTTACATCTCCTTTTCTCTTCGGTGTTCATACTGACGTGCCTGACAAGGTCACGAGGTCGGATGGACGAAAACATGATCCAGTCGATCCGTGTCAATTCCCTAGCAATGGAATCTTCTGGTTCAGCCATAAGCTGATGCCATTGAACTTTGGAGAGTGGTTTAGCAGGATTCGGGACAAGCTGTTTGGCTAGTCGCATGTTTCTCTCAATGGTATGAAGAGATGTGGCAGAATTTGTACTCGAGTTCGTCATTCGTGTGGTTGTTGTGTTCATGCTCCGAGCAATAGACATTCCGTCTGAGGAGACAGAAAGGTGCCCTATAGCATTCGTAAAATCATCATTTTCCGAGTCTTCGTCGAGAACGGTGTGGAACGTCGAAATCGGTTCCGTCAAGTCTCTATTCCGGTCCGAGCAGCCCCATTCCGTGTCATCGTCTTCTTGGACATATTCAAGGTCAAAGAGCATCTCTTTTGCCGCAATAGAGAAGATAGGGTTCCCTGCCAATGCGGTGACAAATTTCCGCATATTTCGGCATGTCGTTGGGTAGGCAAAGTCCCCCGGGTAGAAACTGATCCATTGCTGCAGTACAGCCAGGTATCGGAGCTGAGATATCGTCCGGATTATTTGCGGATTCTTGTCGCGTTTTAGAGCCTCAAATCTCTTTATGATGGCTTCAAGCAGTTGTCCAGGGGTAGCGAATCTCCGGTACAAGGCGAGAAAAATCGCAATGAATTTTGAATCGTTCTTCGACAATGGCTGAGCTAGAAGCCGGTCTACCAGTTGATCGAATGTATACCCCTTTTCGGCTGAAGGCTGTTCAGATATAACACTCTGTTCCTGGTCCGACGTTTGAGCATCGGAATCGTTCGAATCATATCCAGGCGACTCTTCTAGGTCCAGAAAGGTGTGTCCAGGTGTCTCACTGGATCTGTATCGATGGCCTCTGGGTTCATTAACCCGAAATCTTGATGCAGAGAATTCGGAACTGGCACGTTCATGACCACGGCCTCCCCAGCTTTCCCGTGGCGCAGCATGGCCTACAGCGGATGAATTTGCTCTCCGTCGTGTGGAAGCTTGAGATCGGGCTATATATGAAATCAGCAAGCATATCGATCGTTACCAACCACTTTTCACTTCCGACCAGTTGTACATATACCGAATAACCGATTCAGATTCAGATACCCGCCTCTGCGAGCCTAAAACGACTAAAGAGGAAAGATTAAGCACTTACGTCTTCTCGCCGCTACGGCTGCGCGTAGTATCACAGACAGACATCGCTTCTGCGTCTCTGGTGCGGAATCTGAAGTCTGAAACGTATCGATATCTCCCAGAAAGTTCTTTGCTTTCTGTTCTACTACAACAGGATCGACTTCTCGGTGTGCGGGGTGTTGGTCGCATTTACAAGCAGCGAGGACAAATGGCAGGGGCGCTTTTGATAACGCATCTGATAACTCGAGTTAGCACATGTTTCTCGAAAGGGGTCTCCAAAATTCTCTGTTTAAGAACCATAAAAGGGACTGACTCAGCATCTCCGGCACCTGTGCGAGACTCTCATGACTCGTAACATCGTAAACAGTAATAACACCATCAATGCGTGGGGTAGCCAAATCGTCAATCGTCTCGGGCCATTTCATCCAGTTCCTTTCGCCTATATGTATGTCGAGGAAGGAAAACTCCAGTAGCCGCACTATGTAGTAACCCCCGTCAATCGTCATCTTTCGCGTGCTTATGGCTGTGGTGGGGGTCGTCTGCAGGTTCAGGGCCCGTTGAGTAAAGGTGGATTTCCCCGACCTGCGGGCGCCCAGTACTGCAATGTTGAGTTCCTGCATGGTCGAGGCCGATTCACTTCCTTGAGACTGCAGGCACATAAGTCAGCATTTCTAGCCCCCCCAAAAAAAATAAATCAAATAAAAATAAAAACAGGACCGGATATAGAGCGGCTACCTACTGTTACCGATGGAGCAGGCGAGCGAGGACTTGGGACCGTCTCCGCGAGCGAAGCCTGTCTGGCCTTGAAGTGCGTGGGGGAGAGTGGACCCTCTGTATCAGACGAGCTGTCACCCGAGCTCAACGAGACCTCGTCTTTGCCTGCTTCATCCACTTGGGAGAAGTTGTAACGCTGAAAAAAAGGATCATCTGCAATCCCCTCGTCGTCCCCCGGCTCGCCTAGCATCTGCATGTTATGGGCCTCTTCGGCTCCATCAGTATGGGTCTTCGGGACCATGGGCGCGGAGTATGCGCGGTTCTTGACCACGCCTGGACGGTTTGTAGAACCAGCAGCTGTGCTAACTGCGGACTCTCTTCGCTGCACAGGTCTCGAACGGGATCTCAGTGCCTTCTCGCTGCGTCTTGAAGATTGTTGAGTAGCTTGGTCGGCTGAACATGCAGCTTGACCAGTAACGGGCATGGTGTGTCACTCTGGACAAGAGGCAGTCAGACGTTCCGACGGCAATTTTCGTATTGTTTCGTACGACGTTCAAGAGGAGGAACGGGCTTGTGACAGCGAGCCGCTGGTCGCACTTCCAAGCGGGGCGCTGCTGCCAGACATTGGAAGTCGGCACTGAAGGTGGGAAAGACGAGGCAGAGGTGGAGGGGGAGGCAGAAACAGAGAGACAGAGACGGAGACAAAGGCGGGAGAAGGAAGAGGTGCGGAGGTGTGCGGAGGAGAGATTCGTCACGAAGTCTGGCGGTGTGAGAGTAGTGTTCACCCTTCTGGTATCGATAGATAGTCCACGCCACGGGCTTTGAAGGATTCTCTTGAGGTGAGCGTGGGGAGTCTGTTCCGTGGAGGGGATTTGGGACCAGATCTCTTCAGCAGATACTTGAACTTGGTGTCTCCCCGCGAATCAACATGTGCCGTTAGCGACAGCTTCAGCTCGGACCCTGCTCCTGGACGGGGGATCAAGAGTGGGGAGGGGACTGCTGCCGTGATCCCCCGAAAGAAAAGGGAACATGTACTCATCACCACACTTCTTCCCAATTCCCCTCCCCTCCCCCCCCCCCCCAGACTAACTATTTGTTACCCTAATTCAACCTCAATATTTCCATTTCAGGAGAACGAGAGCCAAGCTATCACAATGTGCCACTGTTGCAGGTCTACTGTTGACCCGCTCGACTGAATCCCCTCAGAATCCAGGCATGGGTCGAAAAAGCAACCCCCAATAAACCTAATGGATACAACAAAGACAAAACTGGAGATACCCTGGGCATCCCAAGGTTTACCTGTTACAACTCGAAACTGAGTCGGACTTCTATACTTCTTTCAACTTTTCCCCGCTCCTGTTGAGAGACAATGGACCTATGTTTTCTCCTGTCCGACCCGTCTGCTTTTCGTTGAATACGAACCACTTCACATGTCATCTCCAAATTTCAAAACAAACTTTCTCAGCTTCAAGGATTATTCACATTATCAAAATATATGTCCCAAAGTGCCCTTACTCGAAATATGCCGTGTAGTGTGTTCGGTATACAGAGTGCATGCTGACGCATGGCTGCCAGATTTAAATGAACTGTTCTCATATATAGCAACGAATAGATGAAGTATGAGGAAAATCCCAATCTCCTCCGCATTTCCAGACGGATGGGACCCCAAATCCTCCGAACGGACTGCGGGATGTTCTATTCTCGAAAGAAAAAAAAAAGCGGAGAATACGATGCTGGCATGGACATGGCAAGGCTGATTACCGGACTCTACAGTCCCATGTCCGAAGTAAATCTCTAGACAGCCACCAGTCACTCAACTCTTCTCTATTCGGCTCGGCCATACATATACTTCGTGAATTAAGATCTTATACTTAGACAGAGAGTAAATAATAATAATAATTCAATTTAACGTGCTACCTGGTTCCCAATCAGGTCTATGAACACGTAGAATCAATGTTTAGATCGAAGTAAACCCGACTCTAGAGGAATGACTTTCTAGTGTCCAAAATTCTTCGCCATTTCCTCACCCTAAACCATTCAATATAGCTATGGCGAGTTGTTTCACCAGCTACTAATTGTTGTTCCCTATCTGCCAGTGCTGCCGCTCAGGCAACAGAGAGGTTATTATGACACGACCTGGGTTAGTTGGAAGGGGGCCCAGTCCCCTGTATTCTCTTTTGTGATATCCCTTGCAACTTGGAATTGTTCAAGTATGTTTGTTTCTAGGAGCCACTGTGCAGCTGCCTTTGCCATTCTCTTCTCTTTCAATATCTTCTGAAGCTCTGTAGTGCCTGTCTTTAGAAGGAGATTCGCACGGGTTGGATATAGTGGGGGCAGAATGCCAGGACATGTCGGAGTGTTTGCCGTCCAGTGACAGAGAGTAAATATCTTATTCTCCTATTCCTATTAGCTGGTGACAAAACTCATCATAGCTATATTGGAATGTTTGAGGGTGGGGAAAAGGCAAAGATTTTGGAATCTAGAGGGACATTCCTCTAGAGTCGGGTTTACTTTGCTCTAAGCATTTGATATTACGTGTTCATAGACCCGATTGGGAACCAGGTAGCACGTTAAATTGAATTATTATT
>ML994017.1:0-62365 GCA_010093945.1 Delitschia confertaspora ATCC 74209 | reverse complement strand
AGAACAGATTTTCTTAAGAGCTGTCCGCCACTTACAAGGGGTTGTTTTTATTTTTAAATGTTGTTTCTTCTTTAAGCTTGACCTTCTCTCTGGCCCCTTACTAGGGAGCTATCTCTTTTCCAAAGACCATCTCCTTCTAATGTTTCGAAGAACCTGTCTCCCTCCTCCCTAACAACCCTTCTCAGAATCCGTATGGTACACCTCCCCTACTCAACATCTCTAGCCTTCTACTCTATCTACAGTGCTATATCTAGGACTAAAACTGTAGAGCCTTCTTTGACTTAAGCAAGAATAAGATTCTAGACAAATTTAGTTTTATGAATATTTCCCGGAAATTCGAACGAGTATTCCAAGAGTTAGTAGATTCATGTTAGAATACATATATTATTAATTGTAGTTTTATGTCCGATACGATCCCAAGACGGCCCACGCAGACTCCACTATTTATTTCGGAAAACCCATTGTAGGAAAAAAAACCATGCTTACTCCTTGGTGTCCTGCCTAGACAGGCCATTCTCCTTCTCGTTAGAATACATATATAGACCACATTTACCTAGATAGCAGGAAATCAATCCATCTCTGTTCGTAAAAGTAAATAAGGATAATAAGTCTATAATACGAAACCCGTTACAGACATACGGAAGAAGGGTAACTTGATTATTAGATGATTCTGCCCAGAGAACAAAGTAAAGTTTCTAGGCCACTACCTACGTTCTATACTAATATCGCTCAATCAGCCACACCCTCCTCTTCCCCTCCTCCATCTCCTTCAGCATATTTTGCTCCGCTTTCTTCATCTCAACAAAATGTCTCACTAGGTTATCCGTGAGCATCTCTCGAAGCTGAGAGTCCTTGTTTAAGGCATTGAGCGCTTCAGATATGGTCATTGGCATTTTCTGAGTAATGCCCAATTCAGTGCGTTGTTCAGGAGTGAGGGTAGACGGGTTCTCTGCAAGACACCGTTAGTACGCGATAGCTTCAAATTGTACAATATGATCCCCAAACAATTGAGCAAAATGGATCAACAAACTTACTCTGGACATCCTTCTTATCAAAATCTTGCTCTCCCTCCTTCAACCCCAACAACCCTGCTGCCAAAATCGCTCCAACAGCGAGATACATATTCGCCAACCCATCGAGACACCTAACCTCCCACCTGCCGTTAGTCACCCTTCTTAATGGTGTTTCCCGGTTCTGCGTCCCCCAAGCTACCCACGTCCCACCGGTCCAATGATCATCAACCACTCGCTCATAGCTGACCTGTTCCGGCATCGAGAAAGCGCATATAGCGGGTAGATGGTTGAGCACACCGCCGATGAAGAACTGCTTATCTTTATCTGGAGGACTAAGAGAAATATGAGCATGAGCCGCCGTTCCTATGCCCGGATACGGTTGCGGATGCAAAGTAGCGCGGAGCTGATGCGTAGCCGCTATTTGCATGATGACCTGTCGTGCCTGGATCAGCGTGTCGACTGCCATGAGTGGCGGCTGAGGAGGCAGCACAAATTCATACTGTCCGGCTCCGGACTCAGCATGGAATTGTTGGACCTCGATTCCGATTTCGGAAAGACTCTCTACAATTTCTGCGAGGAGAGGAAGTTGCAACCATTGCTCTGGTGAGAGGGTACCCCAGGCATGGGTGTGGGTTAGGGGTGTGTAGGGGTCCTCTTTGGAAGTCGGAGTGCGGGCTAGAAATGTTACTTCAATCTCGAAGCCGCAGAGCAGGTGGACAGAGTGGTTTTTCTGGAGCTCGTTGATGGATGTTTCAAGGTTGTTGCGGGGGCATTCGGGAACTGGGTAGCCGGCTTCATCACGCCAGAAGCAGAGGACGGTTGCGGATAACAGTAGGTCTTTTTTGTGGCTGCGGCGCAAGGTGCGGAGATCTGGTTCGACATAGATTTGGCCTACGGGGTTGACGACGGGGGTGATTCCGTCGTTTTGAAGTGTCCCGGTATTTCCCTGGGAGATGCCGATGCGACCTCTTGTTCGAACAAGGCGCTCAAACTCCTTGATGGGGACAATTCGGGCTCGCAGTGTGGCCATATAGTCCAGCCATTGAACGTAGACGAATTTAAGATTTGGGTTTTCCTTCATGAAATCGTCAAAAAGCTGTGCATCATAGGTTTGGGTAGGGGGTGGAGGAGATCGTGACGGGGCCACCGCTTCCGGCTTGGGATGCCATGCTATGGATTTTTGAACATCCTCACCCGTTTCTTGGAAATTCAATACATAACCCAGTTCGTAGAGTGCGTTGGAGTTGTTGAACATTATATCTTTGGTTAAGCCGATGGCTTGGTTGGGGGTGAGGTCTCCTTTGTTGACGTATTCTGTGAGCAACTAAATAAGGTACCTTAGTGAACATTTAACTTCTGGAGACGTAGTTGGGATTAAAAGAGGGAATGAAATGGAGGCCGGATATTTTTCTAAAATAACATGCTTGAATAATCTGCATAATCATGGAATCTTGGTTAGTGGGAAGCGACATGGAAAAGCGTACCTCAAGAAGAACTTCCCGAAATTGCTGATTAGCCAACCAGTATGTTTCTGGGAACCATACTCCATCGGTGGAATAGAGGATCTTGCTACCGGGGACCAATTCTAATGATTGTCGGAGTATCCCCATTTGACCATCTCGACTCACTCTAGGAAACACTTCGCCAATATCGAGGTAGACATTTTTATAATGAGTAGTCAAATAACCGGCTTCTCTGGTATAAGGATAGCTTGAGTGGAGAAGTACAAACGCTACTCTGGGGTAGTTTTCTATAAGAGGTTGCATGTATGCTGGATTTGATCGGAGAAGGCTGATATCGTTGTCTCCAAGTCCGGTATGGAATTGAATAGGCTTCGAGAGGACCTGTTTGGGTGGGATACTGTCGGAGAGAATTTCAAGCGTCCTTAGAACCAGGTAGTCGTTGAGAGCCTTCCGTTCAATCCTAAACTTCCTCTTTCTGATGCATCGCTCTACATACCGTTCAAACGCACCACCTACTTCTCTTGCAGCTTGTTCGTAATCAGGCTCAACATCCAGCCCTGTTCGATAACACACCACACTCTTGAATCCGACTACTTCGTCATCCTGAATAGCTTCTGTGACCCCTCGCTCGAATTCTTCCATAAATGTGACCCATATATCGGTTAGATAGCTGGATTCCTCAAGATCGTCTTCTGAAGCGTTTAGTAGGATACTCTCCATAAGCCGTTCAGCAACAGTCTCAATCCGAACGATCCGCTTAGTTGGTGCTTTGGTATATCGGTCGTGCCAGGTGTAGGGATAGAATTGGTCAGGATTCCCCAGCCCATCGTCCATTAAGATGGAATATGTCCCTTCGAGGCAGCGTCGGTGCAGTGCTTCCGGATTGGTTCTTAGCCACTCCGCTCGTTGCAGAAGCAGCTCTTCCCAATCTGCATCCTCCGCACACTCGTACAATTTCCGGAGTTGTCGTACCGCTCTCAGATGGGGAAGAGACTTGAATGTATCCCTCAAGGCCCTCCCATGGGCCTCAGAAGTAATAGATTCAAACGGATGGGCATCCTGGAAGTCAGAGAGGAGGAGATTGTGAGCATGATTGTCGACAATCGGACAGTGAAGGACAGCATTGCGTAGGTGACTAATTGTTGGATTGGAGGTATCTGAGGCCATATTGCAATTTATTGACTTGCGAAAAAGGAGATGTCTAAGGGCGTATGGGTAATTTTGGACTTAAACTTGAAACTGTTGAATGTTTCTCCCTTTTATATCATCCGAGCTCAAGCAACCTTTCCCAAATACCGGTGCTTGAGAAGCTCACTGAGGCCACTAAAGAGAAAAATCTCTCAATATACCACCTATCTTGACGGTTGTCGAGTCCTATGGGATTAAGGTGTGGTTATCTCAGATTCCTTGGGTGCCCCGCCAATCACTTGAATGACGTCGAGTGAGCGAACAGCGAAGTTTAGGTAGTGTAAATTGAGTATGGGGGACCGTTTGGCCAATATTGCAAGGGATTGAATTTATTCGAGTGATTCGAAAGTTGATGATTTCCTGTATTGGATTGTCACGAAGATGGACGAGTCCGTCTCCTCAGAAGTTGAGGTCGAAGTTGAGTGTCACGCGCTAATCCAAATAAGTTAAGAAATATTGCCAGTGAGCTGACCACCACCTGACCCCTATTAAATCATATATTTTTAGTATTTCCTCTACTTTTGTAACCCACCTTCTCTGAAGAATAGAGTCTACCGAACCACCATACCTGCTTGTTAGCAAAATAGAATTCCAATCATGTCTCGGAGCTCTTCCTAAATATTCCAAGTCATTGCAGCCGGACATCCCGGATAACGCTAATTGGAGAGACGTCTCACACGACGCTCTTAGAAGAGTATTGGTCGTCGTCATATGCTCAATAAGTGTCATCGACGGCGTTTGCGTAGAAAGCTTGCTGTGACCAGTCGGAGAATATAAAATAGAATATGTCGTACGATGACCACCATCACTTCACTGCACTCAGGAAGTGATATAAGTAGACCGTCATTATCCAAGCGTAGTTACTTCTCATCCTTCCCCAATCTCAATCGTGGCCTACTTTTGACCTTGATATTTTATCGGAAACAAGACAAAGCCATAATCCTCTACACTGCCGTCATCATCTGATTCCACTAACATGAACAACGTTCTCATCGTCGGTGCCACAAGAGGCCTCGGAGAGTCCCTAGCCAAACAATATGCAAAACACGGCACGACCGTCTACGCAACAGCCCGCTACTCCGTTCCCCAAAATTCCTCCAACATCCATTGGATCAGCAACATCGACGTCGCCTACGAGAATGCCGGTCCAAGGATTTCAGCGCAATGGGGAGAAGGAAACATTGACTTGATGTTCATCTGCGCCAATTACTTCGCTACAGAGACGTTCGAGGACCTTCATTGGGATAAGGAGATCGCCATGTACAAGACCAACTCAATGGGCCCCCTTTTTCTCATCCAGCACCTCGTCAAGGCGGGTCTCTTGAGCAATGGTAGTAGGATTGTTCTGGTAGGCTCGGAAAAAGGTAGTATTTCCCTGCGGCAAGAGTCAGAGGGCGCTGAGAACTTCGGTGGTCATGCGAGCAAAGCTGCTCTGAACATGATCGGGAAACTTCTAAGCATAAAGCTGAAAAGCAAAGGAGTTGGGGTTGCAATTGTACATACGGGTTATCTGAGAGCGCAGAGGAAAGACGGTTCTTTCGAGGAGCCTGGCGACAGACACGGTAAGTCCTCGCTTGTTAAAGGGCATAGTTTGATCCGTCCAAAGCTGACAGGAACACTTCTCAGCTGTGAAACCAGATGAGGCTGCTTCTGCTTTAGTCAATTGGATCCAAACTTTCGATATTTCAAAGACTGGCCAATTCTGGGCTGTGCGTGGAGCTGGGTATGTCCTCTCGCTCATCCATCATGCTATGACCCCATGAACTGACATGTTCCCTAGGGATATCAAAACCGCAGAGGCTGTCATAGGCCCGCTTGATACGCTTCCCACGCCATTACAACTTCCTTGGTAATTTGAAACCTCGACACCAGGTAGTGTCTTTCCCAATTTTGAATACGGACGTTATTAAAAAGCGGACAACCTCTTATCTCCCCTTCGTCGGTTTCCTTCCCCGAGGCGGGGTTATTAATTTCTTTAATTGACTGTCCACAATACCGAGACATATTATGACCTCAAACTCCTCTCTATTCTTTGATTCATCCTTCTTCGTAGACTCACCCCAATGTTGAAACATCGTGTTAGCACAGTGATCTCAAATATCTATCAAGAACACTACTACCAAAGAACCACATCCCGCTTCAACCCAAAAGGCATCAAAAGACTCTGACCCAGGAGCCCACTTCCACCCACAAACTTGCTCCTAGCGTCACCTCTCTCGATTTTGACCATGGTCCATTTAGCATCTGACACACAATTAATTACTGGCGGCTTCATAGTGGTCGCATCTCTAGAATTCGTTGTTCACTCAGCCGAGGGACCCTTTGTCGAGGTCTTCATCATGACAACCTCTATCCCTACACTTAGTACCACTGGCCCACCGACCGTGATTCCTGGCTCTCCTGGGTACAGCCTGATCCTGAAATGCTCTATCATAATATTTGAGCTTTTGTTTATTCATATATAAGCGACTTCACCTATCACTACCACAGTGCTAGACGGTGCCCGGGCGAACAGCTGTTGGCAAATGCACCAAGTTCGCCAGTCGACTTGGATAGAGTGTCATCCTCAGCTCTAGACTTACCGCTCTTGGGCATTTCTGCACAGTCGGATAAGGAGTTGTGGCTATAGGTATAGCTATATTAGATGTGAGATGTAGCGTCGATGCAGCCGCCGCACCCGACTTCTGAAAAAAACCAGGAAAGGGAGTTGCTCGAAGACGGATCTAGAATAATAACTCCAGATCCACTGCTTGCTAAAGATATGATGACGTCGTTTTCAAAGGTAACAGCATAAGATCCAGGGGTCAAAGTAGTACTCTGTATGACGGCTTCGCGGACCCCTTTTACTGGGGCTCCGGTTGTCGAAATAGTGATTCTGTTTGAATTTTGCAGGTTTATCATGTAGGTTGAATCTCTTAGAATACCAGAAGCATCGAGCTAGAGCGTCAAGGAACCTCTTGACAACGCGACCCTAAAGGTTGATAAGAACGGAAGAGCCACCGATAGTACCGACGATTTTTGGGCCAGGAAGAGCGATTGGCCAGAAGCACCAGGCCCAGACACAATAAGGCAACTGAGAGGGCCGGGATTACTATATTGATGGCAGCGAGGATACGGACCAGCTGGAGTATGGTTTCTCTCTGTAGAAAATTGTCATTCAAGAACTGTCTATGTGGTTATTTGATTCTCTTGTTGTTGTGGTATCAGCCTCCTAGCCATGTTAGAAGCCTTCATATCGTGGAACTGTAGTGGTAACATTAGGGCTGCGAGTATTACACAGAGTAACGGAATATATAAGATTGCTTGGATATTTCTGTTGATGTGAAGTCGTTAACAAAAATGACATTGGATGCAGATGTATCGTCGTTGAGGTGGGCGCTATTCCACCGCCTCCAAGGCACCATATAAGTGCTTCATATTTTCCAAGCAAATAAAAACTGACAAAGTGAATACAAATCTTAGCACCAGTGGCTAAATTCTAACAAAAAGCGACCCCTGTAATATATCAACTAAAATGTTGGTAAGAACAAAGGTTCAAAAAAGATATTGTGATTACGACACAGACAAGATTCGAACTTGCGAGGCCGAAGCCATTAGATGACATGAACTGAGTTCAAGTCTAACCCATTAACCACTCTGGCACTGTGCCTATTAACTGATAGTAGATATTAAAATTATATATACCAAATAATTTAGTTGTTCTCTCTGAAAAGGTTGTGTCGCTCATTGGTGCCTAACACGGGGCCGATTCAAAGTAGATTAGCGCGGGTTAGTAGCTCCTATCCTGATATGCTGGAACAATACAGATGATTTCAGCGAATCCTACCGAAGGAATGTTTATAACATTATCAGATAGTAAATTAATTCGTGTCTGCACGTTCTCCTACCTATATACATACGCTTTAGACGATGAGCTGCAGTTTTTGTTTAGCTGTAACATACAGCGAAGGCGGCACTGAGAAACATATTTGCAGGTCGATAAAACATAATCATGTAGTGTTCTCCAATCATAGGTTGTAAAAGGCTCGCCCCTAGCTCTAGGATAGAGTACACCAGAGCCGAGCTCTGTGTCAGTCATGTCATCGATGCCCTTGTAATTAAGCTTGTTCCGCAGGCGGCATGCTGTTTCGTAAGTAAGGCCATAAGAGTTGTCAATTCCGGGTTTGAAATGCCAAGTGAGTGCTGTGGTAACCGCACGCTTATTTTAATGTGTCATACATCAAAGTCAACAATGTACTACTTCCACTTCACCCGCTTTCGCGTATCTGACCAATTCTCAAAGTGGCTCTGAGGGATCTGATAGTAGACGCTCGAATGGGCTCGAGAAAGCGAGGCAGAGCAACCTGCAGAGTTATTATGAAACAAGAACTTGGGGACCCTAACTGGCCTTCTATTAATGCGCAAGGCCTACAGCTAGAGAAATCTAGAGATACACTGACTCCATATTGTTCTAGGTTGCCCGTAATATAAATCAAAGCTGAAGCACGCGCACGTATTTCGCTGCCTGGTTGTCCATAACTCTGGAACAACATATTCCCGGTCCGACCATCATTCAGCTTAAGCCGTGGATCACCGAGCCTCACCATCACCCCTCAATCATGCCTCTCTTCCTCCGCCCCAGTTCCGCACAGCTGTTCTGCCAGCTTCAGCGCCATGCCTACTCAACTGCGGCTTCAAAAGTAATCAACATTACCAACGTGCCCGCCCCGCATTGCGGTAGCATCCGCATTCTCTCGCTCAACCGGCCCGCAGCGCGTAATGCCATTTCTAGGCAATTGCTTGCGGAACTGACCCAACAGATCAACAGCATACATACAGAAGGCGAGAATGGAACTACGAGGGCATTGATACTGTCGAGCGATGTCGATTCGAGCTTCTGCGCGGGTGCAGACTTGAAGGAGAGAGCGGGGTTTAGTGCCGAGGAGTAAGTTGAAAGGACCCGGGAGTACAGTGGAGGATTGTGGAGCTGATAAATGACTGCTATAGGACTATGAACTTCCTCACTACTCTCCGCGGGACACTGACATCGATCTCTCAGCTCCCTATTCCTACTATATCTGCCCTGGCTGCTCCCGCCTTTGGTGGTGGTCTCGAGCTGGCTTTGACTACCCATATGCGTGTATTCGGATCCACAACAACCGTTGCGCTCCCCGAGACTCGCCTCGGTATAATACCCGGCGCGGGAGGGACATACCGTCTCCCCGCGCTTATTGGACTCTCTCGAGCTCGGGACATGATCCTGACGGGTCGAAGAGTAGGAGCTCCGGAAGCGTATTTCCTTGGTCTCTGTGATCGCTTGGTAGAGATCAAGCCTGAAGAAGCACAAGAGCCTGGTGCAACTCGGAAACGAGTGCTGGAAGAGGCTATTAAGCTTGCTAGAGATATCTGTGAAGGTGGTCCAATTGCTATCAAAGCTGCTTTGGCCGCTGTCGAAGGCTGCGGGTTGGGCGAGAAGTCTGAGAATGCTATGTATGACATTGTGGTTAAGACGAAAGATAGGGATGAGGCGTTGGTTGCGTTTAGGGAGAAGAGGAAGCCTGTGTTTAAGGGGGAGTAGTAACTGTAGAAAACAGAGTAACAACTTGTGATATCATATTCCCAGAACAGAGAAAAGTGGTGTCCCCGTCTGATATAAAGTTTCGGTATTTAGTATGGCTACCTTAGTGGTTAACCATTGCATGTCCGCACCAGCCAAAGCTGGGCACATAGACTTCTCTACATCTTCGACTTAATCTCCTCCAAAAGCTTTTGGAGCTCACCCTTATCCATCTCCTTGGTAGGCCATGAAATTCCTAGGCCCTCCTTTTCGTTTGGCTTCGGGATCATATGGAAGTGCACCTGTTATTTGTCAGCTTCTCCTGACCAAACTATAACTCAGAGATTATGCTAACATGATCGACCACCTGGTGCGCAATCCTGCCATTATTCTGCAAAATATTATAATCCTCTACACCCTGCGCAACAGCGATCCGTTTGGCGACGGAGATGATTTCAGCGAGGTGCTCGTCGGGAACGTCGTGCAGCTTTGCGCCGTGAAATTTGGGAATGATGAGCTAGATAGCAACTTCATTAGCACATGCACAGTGGAAACGATATCAATAGCACATTTGTCTCACCGAGTGACCTTTGGCCAGAGGACCAATGTCCAGGAAAGCTAAGGTTTTCTCGCTCTCGAAGATCTTCATTGAGGGAATTTCACCTAAACATTATATAAGCATGAGCCCAATTACCGACTTCAAAGGTTGCCTTACCCCGGATAATCTTGCAGAAGATACAGGCTGCCATTATGGATACCTTGATGTCGTGATGGGGGACTGGTGGTGGATGTGACGTTGAAGCTTTGGAGGGGAACGTGGGGTAATAACAGGGATGAGCTCGGCGGAGTTTCGGGAAGTGATGTATTTGAATATAAATTAAGGGGTTTTGGTTGTACACCAAAATTGATTTTCACGTCATGCTCAGATATGGAGAGTGGGTGAGAGGGAGATGACTCGTCGTTGAAATTAGCAGATATTCCTACTCTTCTGCTATCCACTTCCAGGCCGAACACTCGAAATTGGCGTAACATCTGAACTCGTTGCTTAATCCTTTTGCATGCTTCGGTTCGAAATCAGTCGTCCTTATCCCAATCTTGGAGTAAAGTTTCAGGATGAGATTTTTCATCCTCTCTCCCGTGCAAGAGATAAAGCGCAGCGAGTTTGCTTCGTGGGAACCCGGAGAGGTCCAAGACCTGGCCAGCCATCGTACGGTCAAAGCGGCTGGGCGTTGTTAGGAGAGACACTTGGACCATATTCAGCTGTGAGAAGTACCTTTGGTTTGACAGTCCTGACTTAAGAAAGGGGGGTCACAAATTATTCTGTCGAAGGAGCCTTTTAACTCAACGGGAAGACGGGTAGGGTGCTCGAAATCGTATTTGACGAACTCCTTGAAAACAGCAAAACGTTCGTCAAATTCCAGCAGTGTGACTTGAGGCCGAGATGCGGGATCTTGCTCTGCCTATAAAGAAGTCAATATAAGAAGTAAAGGTAAATTCTTAGACTTCAGCGGCATATCATTCACTCGAGACTTACTAAGATATTCTTGATCTGAACGAATGCGGTAGGAGCCGACACAACAGCTATCGTTGTCTCGCTTGTAGCACCCTCAAGTAACTGTTGCGCAAGAATAGTGGCAGTTTCTCCGTTATACTAAAAGAAGATCAGCATCCTGGAAGTTGAACGTCCAAATCTCTAAAGAGTGAAGTCATCCTATGTGGAGAACTTACCCAAAATTGGCTGGCATTCCAATCTTCTGTAAAAGCTTCCATAGACAGCTTTCCCTCAAACTCCTTTTCGGCTTTGGCTTTTAGGTCTTCAAATTGTTTCTGTTTGGTATCTCGTTCTGCATAAAATCCTTGCAGCGCGGCCAAAGTGTCCGCAGACAGCTGTCTGTTGTAACGTTAGAGAGATATATACTAAACTTGGAGTACTTACGGAATATCATCGTCATCTTCTATAGAAGACATTTTTGAAATTCAATTTCAGTTGTTACTTGAACGCTCCAAACGTCTTCGAGACAACCCAAGTGGGATAATACAACGCTTTCGTTTCCACATCGTAAAATATCCGCTCAGTTTATCGATAAGCTTCTCACTAACTCCGTACCTCGGGCGGGGTCCGAACCGCCTCAACCACTACAAAGGTATGTCTCCATAACATGAAGATAAGAAGGCCATTACAGGCCAAGTTCTTATTCAGTAGACAGTTTTTCAGCATGGTTGAACCTCCAAAGCCCCTCCCACCGGTTGAGAAACTGAGTGAGCGGGTAATTAGGATTTTGGGGGGGAATCCGGGCAAAGTATGTCAGCTTCATAATGTAAAGAGGAGTTTGGATATGTGGATACTGACGAGAACATAGTTTACTCTTCAGGGTGCGTGGTTTGTCAATGCGCTTTTTAGGGATCCCCGTCTCTAGGTTATACCTTAATGTCATAACTTCCCCATCCAACATCCTACATCTTTCATCTCCCCTTCCAGTTCTCACTTCAGTTCCTCTCACTCATTCACAATCCCTTCTTTTCATTCCCTGCCTATTCTCTGCCAACTAATCCCCTAAAGGCACAAACACATACCTCCTCGGCACCGGCCCCCGCCGCCTCCTTATTGACACAGGCGAAGGCAAGCCCATCTGGATCTCTCAACTAAAGCAAGTCCTCGCCAGCGAAAACATCACCATAACCGCTGCTATCCTAACCCACTGGCACCACGATCACATCGGCGGCGTCAAAGACCTCTTATCCCAGCTCTCACCCTTCATAAAAATATTCAAAAATACTCCCCAAGAAGGCTGGCTCAACATTACCAACAACCAAACCTTCTCAACCGAAGGCGCCACCCTCCGCGCCCTTTACTGTCCTGGCCACACGACAGACCACATGGCATTCGTGTTGGAAGAGGAGGATGCGATGTTCACAGGCGATAACGTCCTCGGCCAAGGCACCGCCGTCTTCTCCGACTACGCAACATATATGAACTCGCTAGAGGCCATGTCCAAACACTTCAAAGGCCGGGCGTATCCAGGCCACGGTCCCGTCATCGAAGATGGCCCAGCCAAAGTGCTAGAGTACATCAAGCACCGGCAGGCGCGCGAAAAGCAAGTTCTAGATGTACTTGAGCAGGAGAGGCAGGACGCATGGACGAGCATGGACATTGTGAAGGTGATATACAAGGACTATCCCGAGAGTTTATGGGCGCCGGCTGAGAGAGGCATTGTGCAAATTCTGGAGAAGCTGGTGAAGGAGGATAAGGTCTTGTATGAAGAGGGAAAGGGGACTTGTTCGCTTAAGAGGAAGTCGGCGCTTTAAGAATCCAAAGTTAGCTAGTATGTGATCAGGTAGGAACACTAGAATATGTCAGTATGAAGCGACAGGTTAGGGTTGAAATATTTTTGCTATTGAAGAGCTACAGAATCCATCAACACGATACTACACCATGTCAGCGCCGAAGTACAGACATGTGCCAGTGCAAACCATGGAAAATCCCACATCTCTCCAACCATGCTTCCCTATTTATTTTTTTGTTTCTTTTTTGATTTGATATATTCGTTTTCCTGTTTTTTTTTTCTTCTACCAGGCTACACAGTACGCTTTGGACCTTCTCAGTGAATTCTGAAGGCTACTTTAGAGCATCTTTTGATCCAAGGAAATCGCTAAATCGAATGTGCAGCCCAGACTGACCTAGTTCTTCTCGAAATAAGAGAATGATCAGCTTTGAGGTGAGCCAAACCGTAGCGCTCGAGCACGGTTGCGGTAACCAGGGGAGGGAGAGGAACCGCAAGGATAATAATGACAGATCGTTGGTATACATCGATGATGTATACCGACATCAGAGAGGGGGTATAAGATATGGAGAACGGCCGATGAAGATCCGACAGCAGTGATTGTCCGAATGGTCCGGGACGACGATACCGTCCATATGCCGCAAAAAGATTTAGCCCAACAGGATATCCCTATCCAGACTGTCGGGGCCTGCAGCCTGAACAAGTAGTAAAGAGATCGTAAACCCTCTTTAGAAAGAGAATAGACTTTTAACAATTACTCCGCCAGTCGCCATGCTGCAAAGTGAGGACCGCAGAAAAGTGGAGAGAAAAACAGACTCCTAAAAAAGAAAAGAGAGTAAGACCGCCGTAAGTGCAATGAAATCGGCATAGGTTAGAAACCGATGGGTGAAAGAAGGAGTCCAGATCCAGAAAAGACCAGGTATATAGTACAGATACAGGACGGTTGGAAATCGTAGACCCTATAGTGCGCCGATGTCGATTCGTCATAGTCCGAGAAAGGAAAACCAGGTATCCCGCATCGAGTCGTCGACAACCACTGCCATAATCGTGAAAGGAGGAAAACAGAAATTGAGGAAATATTTGCATCGCAGAACAATATCAAATGCAATCGCTTGGCTCCCTGGGCAAAGAGAAATCGCGACTGAAATCTTGAAGACCCTGTGGTCACCGCCGACGAAAACTGCTCAGTCAAAACCAAACCTTAGCGAACCCATCTCACCTCCCCGTTTTTCTAAAACTGGGCAGGACCAGAAGGTTGCGGTCGGGGGTTCCGCTGCTGAGGATATTGTCCGTTCTGGCCGTTCTGGCGGATCTGCTGGTGTTGAGGCGGGCCCCTACGCTGACCCGGGTACTGCCCGCCGCCGCGCTGATTACGGTTGTAATTTTGTCGGGTGTTACCTTTGGTGGAATTGGAACGTTGAACATTTCCCGGGCTATCTTGGTCCTGACCTTGACCCTGACCCGGACCTTGGGGGAGGCGTTGAGTGCTAGAAATCGGGCGCGGAATAGTATCGGGGGACTCATAGACGTATAAGTTCTTCTCGATCACGGGAGGAATTGGCAGAATCTCTGTTCCAAGCTCTTGCTCAATCCGGTAAAGGTTGAAGCGGTCGTCCCAATTGATAAGGTTGATAGCCAGACCCAAGTGACCGAATCGGCCGGAACGACCAATACGATGGAGATAAGTCTCGGCATTCTTGGGGAAATCGAAATTGATCACAACATTGACAGCCTGAATATCGATACCACGGGTAAGCAGATCCGAGCAGACCAGGTTTCGGCAGACACCATTCCTAAAATCGTGGAAAACACGGTTACGGTTATGCTGAAGCATGCGAGCATGCGAATAGAAGCAAGAGTAACCGAGCTCGGTGATTTTCTTGGCCAAGAGCTCAACACGGTTCGTAGAGTTGCAGAAGATAATGGACTGGTTAATCTGCAACTTGTTGAAGAGCGTGTTGAGGCAGTGTACCTTCTGTTTCTCTTCAACGAAAGCGTAGTATTGAGTAATACCTCGAAGCGTCAGTTCATCCATGAGGTTGATTTCGTACGGGGAGTTCATATGCTTGTCCTTGAAGCCCTTAACTACTGTGGGAAACGTGGCGCTGAAGAGCATGACTTGTCGGTCCTTGGGATGGAAAGCTAGGAGTTGTTCAATGACGGGAGTAAATTCCGGGGAGAGAAGTTTATCAGCTTCATCCATGACAAAGGTCTGGCAAGCGGACAAATCGGCGACCCCTTTGCCTGCCAAATCGAGGATTCGCCCTGGAGTTCCAACAATAATGTGAACGGGATCTGATAACCGGATGATATCATCCTTGAGACCGGTGCCACCAGTAGATACCATAACATTGATTCCGAGATGTTTTCCTAGGGTTTTGCAGACTTGTGAAGTTTGGAGCGCCAATTCTCGCGTAGGTACGAGAATAAGAGCCTGGGTCTTGTTGCTTTTAGGGTTGATGCGCTCCAGTGTGGGTATAATGAAGGCAGCAGTCTTTCCGGTACCATTCTTTGCCCGCGCAAGGATATCTCGCCCTGTAAGAGCGACCGGGATGGTCTCTTCCTGGATGGGGGAAGGTTTCTCGAAGCCGGCCTCGAAAATACCCATCATCAATTCACGCTTGATATAAAAATCTTCGAACTCGAGGCCTTTCGTAGCTGTAACATCCTAAATTGAATATCGCATGTTAGCAAGAAGCTCCAAATTTCTAACACTTCATTTAGGAAAGTATGGTATACCTCGGTTTGGGGTCGGGCGTCTTTTGAGGGTATTTTGAGTCCATCTTTCCAATTGCCGTCCGCTGGGGATTGCACGTCTCTGCCGCCTGTGTTAGTCTGAGGACGACTCTATTGATGCTCTACGTACCCAAGCCTCGTTGCCGCAAGCTGGTTAGTGATTTCTGAAGTCATTGTGCGGAGCCACCGGAGGGCGAGTATGTAGCCAAAGCGCTAGTATTCGTGTATAAGGTATGAGGAGAATTGAAGTGAGCGACTGCGCTTGCTTTGTATAAAATCACTAGGTCGGAGGGGGACGTTCCGAGTCGGGAGTGAAGTAAACTATTTGGGGGGGTCGAGATGAGGTGCAACGCGGAGGTATGAGCCTATTTCGCTTGCTGTAGAGGGTGCTATGCGGTGGCACAAGAGTCTTTCAGTTCAAGGGGATATCGGGGGGCCTCAAAATAGGATAGCGGGCAAGTGGTTTCCTCGAGAGTGCTTTTGTCACAGGGCTGCGACAGACGGTGTGTAGTTTGAGAGCGAGGTGCGCGGTGGGCGGTTGCGGGTGTTCTAGTCTCCCCGATACAGTCGTGGCAGAATAAATTCTAAATTGGAGTCAGGCGCAGAGTGGGGTGGTGTTGGTGGATGAGAGGAAAGCAAGAGTGTGTGCTTTATGGAGAAGAGTTGGAGTCGGTTGTGGTGGGCGAAGAACCCTGTCTTGGGTCACGTGCGGCCGGTGCCGGGCTTGTGATTGGCGGTGGCAAGTCATGCCTTTTCGAGAAACAACCCGAATCTCTTCATCATCTTCACACCAAGCCCCCCACGTGCCTTCTCATTCACTCTTAAATTGCATCAGCACTGCCGGGCGGCCGTAATATCATCCGGCATTCTACATTTGGTCTGCAATCCACATTACTGTTTATATTCCGGCTTCAGTCTGTATTATAATTGCTCAAGAGATCGATCATGTCTTCTATTCTATGCCGGATCAGAGCTGGCTCTGCGCCAGCCTCTTCTTTTGTACTACCTTTTCGCCCTGCTATGCGACATACTTCCCGGAAAACTCCCGTATCCAATGCTCTAGTTTCCCGATTACGCCCACTTCAACACCGCCTCTCTTCATCCATACCACGGATTGAATATTTCCAACCATCACCTAGTGAAGAGTCCAACATGAAATTCATCTGGGCTGTCATGGCTGTCAATACCAGCGTCTTCGTTTTCTTTTGGTACAGGAGACAGGAAGCACAGCAGACCCACGACTATGAAAAGGTGAATCGCATCGTCGACAATTTCACGCTTGGTTGGAAAGGATTGCAGGAGGGAAGATGGTGGACTCTGGTCACGCACGATTTCTTCCATATAGGCCTGACGCACATTGTATTCAACATGGTTACGTTCTTCGCCATGGGTCAACTCTTGGCCGCAACCCCAGGTGTAAGAGTCGGGCATCTCGCTGTACTCTTGACCGGGTCTGGGTTGAGCAGCGCTGCGGGCTTCCTCTTCACGCGTGATAGAAATTCCAGGAAAGAGTCTCAGTCCCGCGCCCTTGGATTCAGCGGTGTTTCGTCAGGTTTCGTTGCAGCGGCTGCCTGTTTACATCCCACTGTGAAGTTTGCCCTTTTTGGGATTATTCCTGCCCCTGCATGGGCGCTTGCCGGAGGGTTCTTTGCCTACGACTGGTACAATATATACAATAGATCGTCAGGGATTGCGCACGCCGGACATGTTGGAGGAGCGGTGTTTGGAGCACTGTACTGGTTACTCCGGTTGAGGAAGGTTCGGACTACAGCCTTATGGCCTAAAGTGACAACTCCTGGACCCATAGCCCCTAGGATAACCAGGCGGTTCTAGGATAGTTAGGATAGATAGAATTAAAGCAGCGACGTATTTCTACTCTATAGCAAAGAGAAGCAGAAGTGACTAAAGGGATCGGTAGTGTGTGCTATATAGTCCATAGCAGTTATATATCGAACTTCTAAAATAATACTAAAAAATATATGAAGAGTACACAGAGTAATGGATGTTGCAACAATCCATTGGGGCTTCCAATTTTCTAACTAATGGTACATCAGCGCCACAGGCTATCTAACAGCTCAAATCTAAGCATATACTAACTATTAATCAACCCTGAGTTGCCTTCGCTAGAGATTGAAGATAGAAGAACAGGTCTCGGTAGCCTGCAGTCGATATACGTGAGTGCAGAGCATATACAAATTAATCCATCGCCGGTAAGGAAAATGATAACAATGTGATAAATGACATGAATAATTTAGAATACACTCGATTTATATTTACGGTCTGGAGAAAGCACCAAATCAAAAATATTAGATATGGCAGCAAACTTACAAACTAAACTTCCATAACTGATCATTTATGAGTAGAGCATCACTTCTTATGAATACTCCAGTCCCTTTCCAATTCCAATAGTCCTTCCAATAAAGCAGAGATGATGAGAAAACAAGTTGCATCAATTACCCATAGGTTAATATAGGATTAATGATCGAGTCTCTATGCAAAAGATAAGCAAAAATAGTTGAATCTCTATTCAATTGTATGTGTTATTCCAGTCAGCGGCAATAAAAATCGCTCGCCCTCCTTCTCAATGTCTCTTTACTTTCGTCGTATTTCCATAGCTACGGCTTGCTAAGCAGTCCGATATTTTTACAGTCAATGCAGACGTAGACAGTTGCAAGAGGGACCTTTATGAATACATGCCCCATACATGGCAGTTCGATACAATTCAAGTCTCGAACGTAGAACAGTAAGGCCAGTTACATGGCTGCATAATCAGCAATACTAGTGTGCTCTACAGTAATGGTTAATATGCCGCAGTCTCTTAAGGGGTGCTGGGATGGCTACTCACAAGCGGCGTGTTCCAGACTGTTCTTCTTCGGTCGACCTCTCTTCCTCTTTGGCACAGGAGAATCGACTGACACTACGTAATTCTCTTCGTCACCATTGACTCTAAGGGTATGCACATCAGGCAAAGACATACGTGCAGCAGACTTCTTCGCGCTGGTCGGTTCGGCTTCATTGACCTTCTCCATCGTAATATCAGCGTCAGCCTTCTTTTCGGTCATTGGTGCGGTATCGGCTTGCTTCTCGGTCATTGCTACAGCTTCAGACTTTTTCTCGGCCGCTGGTGAAGCTTCAGGCTTATTTTCGGTCACCGAGTGAACTTCAAGCTTCTGCTCGCGCGGAGATTCTTTACCGGCAGATCTCTGTAGTTTGGTCCGTTGCTTGTATTCAGAGTAAGGTTTTTGTTGGGCAGGAGTTCGAATGCGAAGCGCACGCTTCGGTGTCGATGAGCCATCGGCAGGAGAGGGAGTGTTAGCAGTGATCTCGATGGGACCCGTGCTAGCTTGCTGGGCTGTTGATGAACCATTGAGCGGAGCAGGAGCGCTTATGACGCTTTCTGTGGGCGCCGTGCTAATTTGTTGTGGCGATTTTGCTGAGCCGTTTGTATAAGAGAAAGTGTTGGTATCAGTATTCAGGGCGATTGCTGAGTTTGTTTGCTTTGGTGTTGATGAGCCATTCATCTCACGGGAAGTACTGATATGAGCATGCTTGGCTGTTACGGATTTCCTTTGCTTTGGCGTTGCTGTTGAACCCTTTGTGAGAGCACTCGCACTAGCAGTCCCGGTTGGGACTACTCTGGTCTTCTTTGACGTGGCAGAGGCAGCCTAATTTACTTAGCATCGCAGGAAACCGCTACATACAGTGCCATGCTCACCTTCTGGGTCTTCTTGGGCTTCGCCACCGGTGCTCCTGAAACCACTGATTCAGGCTTTGTCATCTCTAACACCTCATCCTCCTCAGCGTCGGAATCGTCGGAATCCTCAGACTACGTGGATCAGTACACGAAACCAGTAAGAGAGATGGTGCGACTCACACTTGATGACAGCGCATCCCAAACACTTGCAGAGACATGATAAAAATAAGCCCCGAGTGCGATATCGGAAGCAGCCCAGTCGAAATAGTTCAGAGAGGGCGAAGGATTTCGTTCTTGATACAAAGCATACTCCGCATCGCCGTGGGTGTCCAGCCAGGCATAAAGCTGAGGGAATTGGACGGGGTTTCTGGAATCACGTGTTCCTGTGTCCTCGGCTTGGGAAGTCGGAGCCATTGGGACTGAATGCAGAATCCTGAGAGGTGACTGAGCGTAAGAAAGAAGGACATATGTTGACTCGATGAGATTTGATACTCACTTGGTTATGGGAACCTTGGAAATGTTCAAAAGCTGTGAGAAGAAGTCGAGAGAAGATTTGAGCATGCTAATCATGCAGGAAAGTGGTCAAGAAGTGCTTGCGCAGAAAGATCTTTGGAGGATAGACGCAAGTAGTGGTTCCAAACGGAAAGTCCATCAGAGTGCTAGGTATCCATGGGTGGGAGCTTTGGTTCCAAGGTTAGTCACGAAAGAAAAGTTCGGTTCGTACGCCGAAGTTTCACATGGACACCTACAGCAAGAGTCCTTTAAAAACCAATGTTCCGCAAAAGGGTATTTGAGGACGTCATTTTTTGGTGCAAGTGGAATGGAGGTTGGCGGCGCATGGACTGACCGACGCTAGAAATCATAATTTCAGCTCGGCTATCTGCTATGTCTGAGATCCAGATCAGAATTCTTTTCACTACAGTAATATTGCAAATATGCCTACAAAACCACCCGAAATGGACATGAACAGCTTCTTAGGTAATCCTGATGTGTAGTTTTCTCCGGTGTAGTCTTTCTCATCACTTTATCGCAACACAAGCAACTCAACTACGTTCATCAAATATTCATTGGTGCAGTCAGCATTAACAATTCCCTGCATTCCTTGTAAGGTCAATTACATTCGTGCCTACTGCACAGAAGACAGCCTATCCTCGGACGGCCGATACATACAAAAAGCACTAGGCCCTCGTCTGGACGCCACTTAGAAAACCATTAAACTCGAGAAAACGCCAGATGATGTGGGTATACAACCGCAAACCAACCCAATCCGCCCGATGTGAGTAGGACAAGGAATCGCACCAAGAAAAGAGTATAAATCAAAAGACTAGCACCATGACACCCTTAAGGGTAGGCAATCCCCTCCTTCTGCCAGAATTGGGAGTTACAAAAGAGCAGCCAGTGCAAAGACGAAAAGATTGGGGTGATGACAGATATACAATCATTGCCATATAGGAAAATAAAACGCCACAAAACCACTGAGGTCCAGGCCCAGACGAAGAAAGGGAAATTAAGTAGGAAAGAAAGTAAACGCCGAGCACTCTGGGCCCCTGCACGATAGGGGACCAAAACACCAAGTTTATGGTGCAAGTGTTCAGAAGACAATGTGAGACTCAAGTGAAGTCTTTGAGCTTCATGCTGCAAGAATGCTCTCCGGACTAATCATGCCAACTGCACCTGCGTCGTCCTTCTCCGGCTCAGCAACGCTCTGATTTTCTTTTTGAGCAGGCTTGAACCTCAACTTTCCAACTGGATTGGCTATGCCCCTCGACGTCCCGCCGCCATTCTCGTTGCCGGCATGGTCTTCCTTGCCGTCTTCCAGTTTCCGCTTTTTCCGTTGCATCATCTGTTGCTCCCTTAGCGGCCGTTTGCGAGGGCTAGTGATTTTGCCAGTAGGAGGAAGACGTGGTTTGGGGAAGCGCTGCTTAGGAGGCAAGTCTTCGTCCTCAACGAGTGGTTCATCGTTATTATCATGTAGTTTAGCGAGGAACCATTCTTGCACGAGACCAATCTCCTTAGTAATATTATGAATGGTAATAGGCTCGAAAGGCGGCGGCTGTTCCATGAGCACGCCCGTACTGGATGCATTACTAGGCTGATGTTAGTCAACTGACAGTGAAAGAAAGGTCCAACGTACTTTGTGTTCTGTGCCCGGTATGCGTTGTGCATCCTATTTTGCAACAGGTGGAGCGGGACGCTTAGTGACGCAAGGCCAAACTCTTTGTCGAGTCCGAGTTCCTTGAAACCGAAGAAATCTTCATCAATATCTTCAGCAAAGTCACCACCAACGAATTGCTCGCTTCCATCGTTGAAGGCACCCGCGCCATCCGCACCAGCACTGCTATCCAGAGCCGGCCGGAGAAGTTCAGCCAAATGGGACTTCATGCGGTCATGCATGCCAGAGAGCTTGGTTCCAAGCCGTTCTACATCTTCCTTCACATAACTTTCGAGGCTCTCAAGTTCCACGCCATTTTCAGATAATGAATGTAAAACCGCCTCTTCTTGAGTGAAACGAGGAATCCAATTGGTTGTCACCCCCTTTGACGTCCTTACAGGCATTTCTGACCTGATTTTTGGCCTTTCCCTGTACACACCAAAAGTGCGGGCCAGATTCTGTAAAAAGGTGCTTGCGATATCTGTGACGGCTTCCAGAGCCGAAGGTTGGAACTCTTCAAATCCCGCATGGTAGAAGACCTTGCCAACACTGCGTTGCAGTGCCGCACGACAAACATGAGGAGACATGATAGGACCGTCCTCAGATACCACCATGGGACTGATATCTGCTTCTACGAAAGGCTGGGGATTGTACTTCTGGAACTGATTCTGGTACATCTGTGATTGGAGTTGCATTTGCTTCACAATGCCAATCTTCGCACAGATCTTTCGAGTCTCTTGCATCTGTCGCATATTTGCTTCCATTTTCTTTGTCAGTGCGCTTTCGGGGGCCGTAAAATAGCCTTTCGGGACCATGCGCATGCATTCCTCATTCTGGTCGATGACTTGGCCTTCAGAGTCCTCTACCCACTGAATCCGCTCATTGATATCTGGAATTGCCGACACAGGGTCATAATAGTCGGGGACCTGGCGTTCATCTTCGCCTTCCATACCTTCGGCGAGTGTCTCACCAGAAGTAGTCTGAACACCGTCTTTGCCGTCCGGGGCAGATACAGAAGCTTCGGCTGAGTCTTCTGCAATGGCTTGTTTGCGGTGTCGAAGCCATCGTCTCATGCCAGCTTTGGTCCGTAAGATTGCGGGCTCCTCCACATTAAGATGGTCGCCCCGAAATAAGCGATTGCGTTCAGCAGCAATTACTGCTCGATCTTTCTTAGTGACCTGTTTCCAAGTTTTGTACTCTAGATCGTCAAGATCGGCATCTTCACTCTCCAAGGTAAAGCCGCTGACTGAAACCCCTGTTCCATCTGCATCAGAAATGTCGGCTTGACTGCCTGGTGCGCCGCTTCGCAAGAAACCATTGGGTCCCAGAGGAGTAGACATTCCAGGTGGTGGAGTTGAAAGACCATTGATGCTTCCTTCCATTGACACATCGGAGTCCGCCCGTAGAAATTCGTTTTTCAGATTTGCCACTGCGTTGTTCAGTTGAGGTTTACTGTCTGGGCCGGGCGTGCCTTCCACCAAATCTGGAGGCGCTTTTCTCGCAGTGCTGGTCCCCTTTCCTCCTTTGCTGGGTGCCTTCCGGCCTCGTGAAGCCATGATGGGTTCTTCTAGGGCAATTGTTGTCAGTAAACGAAAGAATGAGCTGTTACAGGACATAAGAGCATACCGTCATCGCTGTCTTCGGCGCCGTCGGCATCAGCATCCCCATTTCGCATTCTTCGCTCCTCTGCCTCAACCTCAGCACGATCGCGGACAACAATATCGGGTATTAATGGAACAAGCTTCTCCGTTTCCTTCTTCATGTACAGAGCCTTCTTGCGGAGGAAATGTGCTGGATCCGCATTGTATTTCAAACAGTTCGACCAGATGAGCATCAAATCATCGACAAACTCCTTTTTCGACTTGTACTGCAGTTGCTTCAGTTTCTTCATCATAGTTCCGATATCCATGGGATGTTTGATCACGGTGTAGTAGTCTGGCGCTTCCCGTTTATTGACCCGCTGTAAAAAAGGATGAGCATGCTCTCCCGCCTTCAACTCCATGAGGACCTTCTCCATGCTCTCATACAGTTCCTCTTGCCCAATCCGGTCTTCATTGGCCCACTTGCTGCGGTTTTTCCTCACTTCGCTGATCAAACTGCGCAATTGCGCGTCGCTGGCATGGACCATATCTCTTCTAGAATCAATGCGAGCAATAAGGTGTTTCATAGTGAGACTGGAGGATCCGAGATTGGTGGTGCTTAGACTGCCTTGCTGAGGAGCAGCAGGCGCACCAGCGTTGGCAGCATTTGGACCTTGACCCGACATCTCCGAATCTACTTGCCGGTCCAACTCGTCAAGCTTCTGTTGCTCCAACATGGCATCTCTGTCATTCTCTAAAGTATAGAACAGGGTGTGGAAGCTCCGCTTTGCCGCATCCTCCGCAGCCTTCTTATCCTGTTGTAGTTTTTGACGCACATCATCAGAAGATCTGCCTGGCTCTAAAGACAATGTGCTTGTTCGCCTGAAGCCCAGTTTGGAAGATAATGGGGGTACCTTAAGGTTAGGCTGGTCGATGGGCATTGCGGCAGATCCGTTAAGGGCGCTTTTTGAAAGAAGTGGAGATGCATTCGTATCATCTTCCTCATCGCCTTCATCATCGTCACCATAATCATCTTCGTCAATGGTCCTGGCAGGCTTCTTGGGGGTGATTGCTGGGCGCGGCTCTTGTGTGGTTGAATCAGGTTCCGCAAATAATGCTGCTCCGTCATCCAAAGTCTCCAGATAATTCGTGTTACCCCCCAAAAGTGCCATCAAACGCGCTTCACTGCGACTGTAATGGTCCCGGAAGAGCGCCGCCCTGGGGTCTTCCTCCGCCATTGTGTCTGCCCCCTCCCCTAGGTTATTGTTGTTTGAGCCGTTGGACATAGCTTCATCGCTCAGAGTTGGGTTGGGCGTGCGCAGGTGAATCGCGTTCGGCGGCTGGGCGGAGAAGCGCGCATATTGTTGTCGGTCGCGGGAGGATGAATGATGTAGTGAGGGTTGAGTGAACATGCTGTGGGGATTTCTTGGCAGAACTCCTCACGGGCTTAAGAAGCCGTTCGGGCGGCCTCCGACCTCGTGCAGCTTTCGCGACGAGATATGACCAAGCATGGAATTTGGCCAGGCAGGAATTAAGTCGAGCGAGTGTATCTCTCTGATGGAAAAGGATGCGCGTTGGGGTTGGGAGATGGAAGTTTGCGCTGCGCGAACGGCCCAAGTGAGGTGTCGTCGGCTCTCCGTATGAGAAAGGGCTGATCAAGCGGCCGACTGCCGGAACCGGAGAAACCCATTCCGTTTAACCTTATTGTCATGGGCCGCCATCGCTCACTCCTCGCACACAATATTAACGTTTACCAACCTCACCTCACGGCGCAACCTGTTAAATGAAGATAGCAGCGCAGCTCAACTGACTGATTATATGGAATTGCAAGCCACTAAAATTACCATTCCCCTCCACTCATAGCGTGCGCGAATTCGACGAGCACTGGACCCGCCCAGGACGCTATGGCATAGCCAAAACAATTATGGCTAAGCCTCTGCGGCTGCCATCGCAATTCCCAATCGATTTCTCTTGCTCAAACACTAGCGACCTACGCGGAACTGCTTTCAAACACAGCATGGACTTCCCGGAAGACCTATGATCTGCCGTATTCAGTCACAAAATTCTAGAGAGGATCCACTCACTTTGCTGGTTTCTCTGTGTCCTCATCTGTTGTGAGCTATAACAATACTCATGGTACAGTGGATAAGGCAAACGGCCCCCTTCCGACTCTATGGACTTGAGAGTACCATACTATCTCTATGCTTACCTTCTTCCTGCTCGTCTCCATCGGGATCCACTGTCCTGGTAGGGTTTATATTAGACAGCTGCTTGTTGCCCTTGTGACGTGATTCACCAGAGT
Source organism: Delitschia confertaspora ATCC 74209 (assembly GCA_010093945.1). Lineage (NCBI taxonomy): Eukaryota > Fungi > Ascomycota > Dothideomycetes > Pleosporales > Delitschiaceae > Delitschia > Delitschia confertaspora. Next base: position 37,420 of record ML994017.1, on the reverse strand, counting down.
CAGTTCGAACGGGAACTATTGTTCGTAGTATACCAGAAGTATATTTCACACATCATTTTAGAATACTTGGTTGCTTGGGGCCTCCATCAATCTAGCTCAACCCAGTGTTTCGTACAGTCAAATTTCTCCCTCTTATCCCAGAAATTATCTGAGTTTTCTTCTCATTATCTTAGCCAGATATCCGTGGTGCTGGTTTTCATATTGCCGAAGGGAAGTTCCAGAACCAAGCCTCTTGAATTAAGTCCAACCCGGGTGATGATCCTCCCAGATACTTCACTTAATTGCGCCTCGGCTCGACTTCAGTGGACTAGAATACTCTATTTTCTCGGCATACGAGTGCTATGTAAACGGCCCAGAAGGGGGTTTGCAGATTGGTTTCGGTTCATCCGGGAGTGTTGCTCTAATGTCCTTAAAGAATTGGTGGTAGCATATTAGATGACATAACATTGATAAATCTTAACGAGTACGGAGTACATCTGAAGCTTCTAGTTGTCCTGGCGATTGTCTCCACTGGTAGTGGCATGTGAGCCATGTATGTCTAATGTGAAGCATAATTTATATTGATCGTTTCGATAAATACACTAATCAATAGGTCAAGCTTTAGTAAGACTTAAACTGTTCTGCTTTGCAAGTAAGAGCCAGCAGAACAAGTTCTAATAACTTACCAATTTACCTCGAGGCACGAGAGAGGAGAGCAGGCGTTGACCACGGCACGTGCGCTTATAGGGCTGAGGGCTGGGCTTGGCAAAGAGGCATGCGGAGCTCCACACAGACGTTCGCAGCACCTTCATGACCGCTACATCAACGCTTTGCCCTCCCAAACAAACGCTTCTATATATAGGAATGGACCTCACTCGGTGATTAGAACACCTTTCTGACAATGCGAATACGGAAATCTTTCGCCGGTAAGCTCTTACGTTTGTTATACGTAGTTGCTACTCGCACAGTCCTTTCAGATCCACCGCATATGCACACCCGGTTTGAACACCCTGCTAACCCTTCCACCAGGCGCCTTTATCGGCTTGTGTCTAATTGCTGCGCTCGCCGGCTTTTCACCTTCAGAATATCAGCTTCCGCAGTACAAGCAGAGTGACAAGCTGCTCCATTTCATTACTTTCTTCCTAGTCACTGTCACTTTCTACTGGATCTTGGAAACCAGTCGGCGAAAAGTCGTACAGTTGACGATCTCTGTTTGTACTATTGGACTAGGACTTTCGAGTGAGATTATTCAGAGCTTGTTACCGGTAGGCAACTCGTTGAGGAGAACCAAAAATTCCCGCTTACCAATAGTAGAATGGACGTCAATTCGACCCATATGATATCGTCGCCAACATCCTCGGCTCTGGCTTAGCTGTAGCTCTATGTAATTGGTATCACAAACGCATGTTGGAGAGGAAGCGGGCTGCTCGAGGTTATGCGGCTGTTGCTGGGGACGATGTTGGTGAGGCAGATGTGGAACTCGGAGAGGGTATAGGGCAACAGGAATCAGGCGTTGTTGGGCGGTCTGTAGAGGAAGAATTGGATAACTGGGACGAAAACGCGGAGGATTGGGACGACACCGAGGCCCATAAGGAGAGTACAAATGTACATCCTGAAGCGGCCGACAATGCGGGAGATATGGGCGTTGCGGACAACAAACGAAATGATTGAATGAACGCCGCTCCCGGGACTAAGAGCCATTATATTTACTTTGCAACGATTGACAACGTCAGACTTTATGAATGATGATTGGGTATCATGTATCGTTCCCCAATTCAAATGCAGCACTATTCTCAAATTTGGAATGAACTTCCATGTTGCAGATCAGAGTGTGATATTCGTTTTACAAGCTCTTAGCTACTGGGATTAACCCGCCTCCAGAGTAAGGTTCGCAACCGTGAATTCATCACACTGGCCCTAGACTTCCTTGGATTTATGCATGTTTTCCAGTAGGAGATTCCGAAAGGACCCATAAGACCCATACCGAGCGCCCCAGCCTTAATCAACCCACATGAACCTCAAATCTATGCCTGCTGAGTCTTGGCGCCGGCCTGCTGAGGGTTCACCTTCTTTCCGTCCTTGTTGTACCTAACCCTTGGCGGGGGAGCCCTGTTGCGGCGGCCTTCGCGGGAACGGACACTGTGAATTACATGTTAGACCCTCATCCTTTGATCCTACGCGGATAGGTATTCCTAAAGACATACCGAACGATCTTGCCGTGGATAGCGCAGGACACGCAGTACTGGAGCTTCAGGTACATCTTGGGGACGGTGTACTCAGGGAAGACGGAGGCATCGGAAATATCACCTGTCCATTCGCGTTAATTCCAATCTCATTCAAGACTCCATTCGCGAGTGGAGAAATTCCGTCTCTCCGTGGCGGGGGAACGTACGAATGGCGGCAGATTCAACCATGTTCCTGATGGTGAATCTCTTGATTGCCTTGTCCTTGGGGGTGCATCGCGAGCAGTTGGAGCACCGGATGGGCTTGACGTGGCCGCGGCCCTTCTTGTTACGACCGCTATCCCAGATATTAGCTTTCTTCAACGCCACCGAATTGGACATTCGAGAATCGCATACTTGGAGGCTCGCTTCTTGACCATGATGGGCTGATTCTGTAAGTTGCGTAAGTGAACGTAGATTTAAACGAGGATTTGGATTCACGCACCGTAGGGTATCTAGGATCAGCTAAAGGGGTTGTCGGTGGGGGTTCGTGGTTGAAGTTGTGATGATGTCGAATTTGGGAGCCTCTGTGTGCGAAGCGAGGATGCCAAGAAATGGTGATCTTATCTAATCGCTCGGCAGCTCTCACCCGCCTCCACGTGATCGCTCCTACGTATTCTATGAAAGCTGGAAAGACTCACTAGGATATTCGGTATGTTAGTCGGCTGACACCACAAGTCATTTTCTAGCTGCCTGCTGCTTTTAATTTTCTTGTCTACATTTAATTCCTGTCCTCAAATCCTTGCGGTTGTTCTCCTTTACACTCCTAATCCGAGATTAGCTTGTCCCGAATAGGGACCGCGCGTTGTTTTTCCAAATCACCTGGCAACTGGGATCATTTGCCTACACACCCTCGAGAGCCTCGACCTCACCAGCATACCAGCAACAACTGCTCCCCTCGATCCAAATTCTACTGAGTCGTCCTCACATCACCATGTCGGCTACCGGAACAATCAGGGGAACTCCCAAGTCCAGGGGACAAGCTCCATTTGCCAACAGCCCTTCCGGGATCCCGCGTCCAGCGCTCGATCAACATACGTCCCAAAGCGATGCGGGCACTTCAACGCTCAGTGCTAGTCGGCAGAAGATGTCAAAGAGAGATGAGGTCAGTTACACCGTTCTGGAAACCCCACAATTCGGCTTATTCTGACAGCCCATAGGCCATCCGCCGCAAAATCGAGACCGACCTTAACAAGAAGAAGAACCCCGGAGCTCGTGTTCGCGCAAACAAGAAAGCTCCTCCAGGGACAGTACTCGCCCTTAAACCTAGCCCTGCGCTACAGATTAAACCATCGACGACCGTTGCGGAAGCAGCCCAATTGATGGCCGCAAAACGGGAAGACTGCGTTCTTGTTACGGACGACGATGAGCGCATCGCCGGTATCTTTACCGCCAAGGACCTTGCTTTCCGCGTCGTTGGAGCTGGAATCAAAGCTAGAGATGTCACTATTGAGGAAATTATGACCAAGAATCCACTCTGCGCGAAGACGGATACGAGTGCGACAGACGCCTTGGATTTGATGGTACGGAAAGGATTCCGTCACTTGCCTGTGATGGACGAAAACCACGACATCTCTGGAATCCTCGATATCACGAAATGCTTCTATGATGCTATGGAGAAACTTGAGCGTGCCTACAGCTCTTCCCGAAAACTCTACGATGCTCTAGAAGGTGTACAAGCGGAGCTCGGCTCAAGCCAACCGCAGCAGATCATACAATATGTAGAAGCCATCAGACAGAAGATGTCTGGTCCGACCTTGGAGTCTGTATTGAACGGGCTGCCGCCTGTAACGGTCTCTGTTCGGACATCGGTGAAGGAAGCTGCAGCTTTGATGAAGGAGAATCATACCACTGCTGTGTTGGTGCAGGACCAAGGATCAATCACTGGTATCTTTACCAGCAAAGATGTAGTGCTTCGTGTTATTGCTGCTGGTCTTGACCCATCTACCTGCAGTGTGGTCAGAGTCATGACTCCGCATCCGGATTTCGCACCCATGGATATGACTATCCAAGCCGCTCTTCGAAAAATGCATGGTGAGTGAAGATGTAACATTACTGCCGTACTTGTGCTAATGGATGCCAAAGATGGCCATTATCTGAATCTCCCTGTCATGAGCGAAGCTGGAGAAATTGTAGGCATGGTTGATGTTTTGAAGCTGACTTATGCTACTCTCGATCAGGTAAGGAACCGAGCTTGATCCGCTCCCCTAAGATTGCTAATAGTCGCTAGATCAACAACATTAACACTGGAGACAATGAAGGCCCTGCTTGGAATAAGTTTTGGCTCTCTTTAGACGACGGAACGGAGTCCATGATGTCTGGGGAGGGAGGCAGCCGAGTACCTGGTACTCCTGATGCTCGGTCGCTGATGTCTCATGATATGCACCGCCCAGGAATTGGCGACCGTGGAGACAGTGTTTTGCCCAACGAATCGGCATCCCATCATGGAGAGTCAGAACTGGCAGGAGCTGCACCATCATCATTGGAAGATGTTCCATTTTCCTTCAAGTTCAAAGCACCAAGTGGCCGAGTTCATCGACTTCAAGTTACTGCGTCTGGTGGTATCGAGGATTTGGTTGCTCGTGTTGCTGGCAAGCTCGGATCGGAGGTTGATACTATCGGAGGCATTCCTACTTTTGAAGATGACACGATTTCGAAATCCGGCTTTGCACTTAGCTACCTTGATAACGAGGGCGATACTGTCTCCATTACTACTAACCAGGACCTAATCGAGGCGATCAGTCTTTCTCGTTCTGCTCACCGGGATAAGGTTGATCTATTTGTCCACGATCCTGAGAAGCCTCCGCTCACGGCAACCCTCGAACCACAACCGGCCTTGGCCAAACCTCCGACTCCTCCGGAGTCCGTTCTGCGCGAACGCAAGAAGTATTTCGAAGAAGAGGTGGAGGAGACCACGGTGAAACCAAAGGGCCAGCCAACAGCACCTGCCCGACAGGAAGAGATCATTGCTGGTGTACCCAATGACCTCTTGCTCCCAGGCGCGATTGTGACCTTGGCAGTCGTGATTGTGGCGGTTTTTGCTTTGGGTCGTGCATCCAGTCGGTAGAGAACGTATCGGTGAATGTTTCTCGAGTTTATACGAGCCTCTAGAGTGTATTACTTTCAACTGTGGCTCTTAGATATCCCTGGGTGCATTTCTAGTTTTGTAATGGGCAACAATTGCGTTGTTGTCTGAACCTATATAACGTGTTTCGTGGGTGAGAAGACTATTAGATATATTATTTTAATTCCAGAGCTTTGCCCTCGCGAAAACCGAGCATTTATGTGTTTGTAAGTGAATGTTGAAAATGGTACGTTTGGATGTATGATACTCAAGGCAAGCAAGACACGTCCACCCCGGTCTTCACGGGTCCTCTCTCCGCTCACTTACATTTTTTTGCGTTCGCGCCTCGCGAAACTTAATCAACCCCACCAAAACAACAGCCTGCCACAATTTGAACACATCCACCCTCTGGCTGCGAACTCCTGAAGCTTCCGAGAGTGTCATAGGATTATTTCGTCCGAAGTATCTTCACAAAGTTGCGTCGATTTCTTACCTTTGGAATCGACTTAGTGGCGCACCTTTGAACCTACAACGAAAGGCTCCCTTGTGTGCCTCCGCGCCAACCCATCGTACGCCTGGGTAGATACTAAAGTCACCATCTAGGACATACATCATGTCTGTTCTATCTCCCGAAATTCACGCTGCCCTTACGCAGCTCCTACAAGGGCTCCAATCTCCCGACAATGTCCAACGCAGTGCGGCGGAGAAGGAACTTAACGACGAATGGCTGGCTAATGATAGGGCGGGGATATTGTTGATGGGCCTCTCGGAGCAAATACAAGGACAGGAAAATCAAAATGTAAGTCAGATGTTGTGCAACTGTAAAACTATGCTTTTGCTAACTTGATGTGTACGACAGACCCGGTCGTTCGCCGCAGTGCTATTCAGGAAGATTTCCTCCAAGACGTTGAAGGACCCGCAAACCGGCAACAACAGGGACCTGTTCATGGCCCTCCAGCAGCCTGAGCGGGAAGCCATTCGTGCGAAGTTGTTAGAAGGACTCGCAACAGAATCACAGCCGTCTGTGAGGAAGAAGGTTGGGGACGCAGTCGCAGAACTCGCCCGGCAGCATACAGAAGAAAGTAAGCACACTTGCACTGGTTCAACGGAAGAAATGCTGACCATATAGCTCCTGCCACGCCATGGCCTGCACTCCTTGGAGCGCTCTTCAACGCAAGCCAGTCCACCGATGCCGGACAACGTGAAACGGCCTTTAGGATATTTTCCACCACGCCCGGAATAATAGAAGCCCAACACCAAGATGTAGTTATTGGTGCCTTCAAAGCAGGATTTGGAGACAGTGAGACTTCGGTACGTGTAACCCACAGGGAGTTAAAACAAGGTCCTCCTAACTCGGTTTTTCAGGTTCGAATTGCCGCCGTAGATGCGTTTGCCTCATTCTTCCGTTCTATCAAGAAAAAATCGCAGGCGAAGTACTACGGACTAGTCCCGGAAATCCTGAATATACTCCCTCCCATCAAGGAAGCTGGAGACGGCGAGGAACTGTCAAAGGCCATCGTGTCATTGATTGATCTGGCTGAGGTCGCCCCCAAGATGTTCAAACCACTTTTCAACAGTCTTGTTGTCTTCAGTGTATCAGTCATCCAAGACAAGGACCTAGGTGATATGGCCCGTCAGAATGCTCTGGAGCTTATGGCAACATTCGCGGACTATGCCCCACAAATGTGCAAGAACGATCCTAACTTTGCGAATGACATGGTCACTCAATGTTTGTCCTTAATGACTGATGTTGGGATCGACGATGACGATGCTGAAGAATGGAACGCCTCTGAAGATGTAAGTATTTCTGAAGTGCACAATAGTTATACTGACCCCTTTTAGCTTGACGTTGATGAGAGCGATATGAACCATATGGCGGGAGAGCAATGCATGGATCGATTGGCCAATAAGCTTGGCGGACAGGTGATTCTGCCACCGACTTTCAATTGGCTACCTCGGATGATGACCTCCTCTTCATGGCGAGACCGACATGCAGCCTTGATGGCGATATCAGCCATATCTGAAGGCTGTAGGGAGCTGATGGTTGGGGAACTGGACAAGGTCCTTGACCTCGTCCTCCCCGCTCTGCGGGATCCTCATCCACGCGTCCGCTGGGCTGGATGCAACGCCGTGGGCCAAATGAGTACCGACTTCGCCGGGACGATGCAAGAAAAGTACCATCAGGTTGTCCTTCCGAACATAATTCCGGTCCTGGAGTCGGCAGAGCCTCGTGTACAAGCACATGCCGCTGCTGCGCTCGTCAACTTCTGCGAAGAAGTGGAGACATCCATCTTGGAGCCTTATTTGGACCAGTTGCTGAGCCACCTATTAATGCTTCTTCAGAGTCCTAAGCGATTCGTTCAAGAACAGGCGCTATCTACGATTGCAACCGTGGCTGATTCTGCTGAGGCCTCCTTCTCGAAGTACTATGGAACTTTGATGCCTCTGCTCTTCAATGTTCTGAGGGAGGAACAGTCCAAGGAATATCGACTGCTTAGGGCTAAGGCTATGGAATGCGCAACCCTCATTGCGCTTGCTGTGGGAAAGGAGCGAATGGGACAAGATGCCTTTGCGCTCATGGAGCTACTTGGGAAAATCCAGGACAATATTACAGACGCTGACGATCCCCAAGCGTCGTATCTTCTCCACTGCTGGGGCCGCATGTGCCGCGTACTCCGTCAAGATTTTGTACCTTATCTTCCCAAAGTCATTCCGCCTCTGGCTAAGTTGGCTGCAGCGAAGGCCGACATCCAACTCTTGGAGGATGATGATGCCAACCAGATGGAAGGCGATGATGGGTGGGAACTCGTCCCCCTGAAAGGCAAGATTATCGGCATCAAGACCAGCACTCTCGACGACAAACACATGGCCACGGAACTCATAGTGATATACGCCCAGGTCCTAAAGGCGGCATTCGAACCTTACGTGAACGAGATCATGGATAAGATTGCGCTTCCTGGATTGGCGTTCTTTTTCCACGATCCTGTGCGTGTGGCATCCGCAAAATGTGTGCCACAACTTCTCAATGCGTTTAAGGAGGCTCATGGTCCAGAATCTACCCAACTTGGACAGCTTTGGGAACGTACAGTGGAGAAGGTGCTCGAGGTACTGACCACGGAACCTGCAATCGATACACTTGCGGAAATGTACCAATGCTTCTACGAGTGCGTCGAGGTCATTGGGAAGAACAGCCTGACAAACACCCACATGCAAAACTTCATCGAGTCTGCCCGGTCGGTGCTCAATGACTACAAAGAGCGCGTCAAGGAACGATTGGAAGAGCAAGCTGAGGCTGATGATGGCGAGGAGGCAGATGAGGCTCTCTTGTACGCTATCGAAGACGACCAGAATCTTCTCTCCGATATGAACAAGGCCTTCCACACGATCTTCAAGAACCAAGGCACCAGCTTCTTGCCTTACTGGGAACAGCTGCTCGAATACTACAAAGAGGCCGTCGTTAATCCCGATCCCACTCAACGGCAGTGGGCTATTTGCATCTACGACGACGTTCTTGAGTTCTGTGGACCCCAGAGCTGGGCATACAGTGAACAAATCATTCAACCTCTTATCGACGGTATGCGAGATGACGTTCCGGCGAACCGACAAGCAGCTGTATACGGGGTTGGCGTCGCGGCACACAGGGGTGGAGAGGTTTGGTCCGACTTCGCGGCTGCCAGTTTGCCACTCCTCTTCCAAGTCACCCAGAGGTCGAATGCACGCGCGGACGACGATGTCTTCGCCACTGAAAATGCCTGCGCTAGTATTGCTAAGATCCTCCACTATAATGCGCAAAAGGTCCAAAACTGGCAGGACGTAGTGCACGCATGGATCGAGACGCTTCCGGTCGTCAACGACGAAGAAGCTGCTCCGTATGCGTACTTGTTCTTGGTCCAGCTGATAGAATCGTAAGTGTAGCCCCATGGTTCCCACCTTTCTACAAGTTTGCTAATCCTGCTTTTCTAGTCAAAACCCCGCCGTTTTAGCCCAACCTGGTCGCTGCTTCAAGTACATCGCCGAGGCACTTGAGGCTGAGACCCTCCAGGGCCAGGCCGCTGCCCGCACGGTGAATGCCGCAAAGCAGCTTGTAACCCTGGCCGGCCTGAATCTGGGGCAGTTGGCGGCGAGTCTGACGCCGGAACAGCAGCGGATTATCCAAGCGTATTTCGGCCAGTAGAAGAAGGGCACGACTTTGTTACTGATTTGACCGCAGGCGTTTTAAAGTTGGATTGGGGGCTTGATGACATTCGCGATGATGGCTGGACGATTGATATGACGAGTTTGCTATGGACTTTATGGATGGCGGATTGAATGGCATCGCGGATAGACTTTCATCGTGGACATCTCTGCTCCTAGCTTTTTATTTGATTATGTTATGCTAGTACTTCTATTTATCTACGATTTCCCCCCATGCTCCCTTTCATACCAACTCTATCCGCCCACGTGGTAGGTGGCCCTCTATAGCTACTAAAAGAATACTAATCTAGTTGTCAAAGATGAAGACGTAATGGTGACTTGAGCAGTGTTATGCCGCAGCGGCAAAGATGAGTGACTGATCACGAGGAGAACCATCGTATTTCAGCCGGATTAAGGAAAGTTATTATGTGTCTACCTTTAATGTCAAGACTGAGGCTGTAGAGATGCCTGATTCGAGAATTGCTCCATGCGAAACGAGCGTCGAAACGGGCGTCGAAACAAGGCCCGGCAGTCCAGGCTCGAAGCAGCAAGGCGCAATCGCCCGCTTTGAACCAAGAGCCAGGCGCAAGTGGCGAGGTCCGAACATCAATCACAGACCCTGTCTCCAGTTACCCTTTGATAAACATCACCACGTGCATCCAGAGAGTGCCCTTGCTATGACATATCACTGGTCATTCCGGACCCTGAAGGATCAGATTCCAATCATATCTGACACCCTGAGAGGCGGAATCTCCATATGACCACATGCAGGCACGAGAGCCGATGCTGCAGTATAACTGGTGCCCTATCTGTCCTCCCATCTCCCCTTCCTTAAATATCCTCTACCATCATTTTTCGCACCTCCCCCTTTGATATCTAGATCGGCCCCGTTCCTGCCTGCCACTTACCTAGTGGCTTCTATACTTTACGAACGCCTTAACGAATCAAGCAGGAGCAAAGACGTTCAGCAGGGGTGGCCGAGGGAGGATCAGAGGGATCGCCCCGCGAAAGCTTGGTGTAGCCTCTATCGCGACGTCCGTTGCTGGTTGCCGACGGCAAACAGTTGTGGGGAACTGCTGTGGGTGGGTTGTACTTGCCTTGGATAAGATTACTTGTTTTGGGGTAATTTGGTTATGGGGTCGCTGGGTGACGGGCAGGTACAAAATGCCATCACTGGCACCTTGAGCTCTTTCTTGTCTGCGGCCACTGCTACTTCTTCTTCCTCTTCTTCCTCTTCCTCCCCTTCTTCCCCTTCTTCCCCTTCTTCCCCTTCTTCTTCTTCTTCTTCTTCTATTCATTCCGAGCCTTTCTCTACTGCTCTCCTTGAGGACATTAATGTTATGGCTTCCTCCGTTCCTTCCTTGAGGACGCTGTCCAAGGTTGCCTTTGGCGGTGTTCAGCTTTTGCTTGGATCTGGGCAGACTGTGCTTGGTGGCACGCCGGCTACTTGTCTGAATCCCCAATTGAGCTGCCAGAATACCACTGTGGTCACCGATCTTTGCTGCTTCAATTCACCCGGCGGACAGCTGTTGCAAACACAGTTTTGGGATACGAATCCAGTAACAGGACCAGTGGATAGCTGGACGATTCATGGTTTATGGTAATACTAAACTCTTTTATTTTTTACTTGTTATCATTCTTTTCCCGACTTTACCTTGATATGTGATGTGTTACGTATAAATGGGGAATCCAGATGTTGATACGTGTACAGGCCCGACCGTTGCGACGGCACCTATGACGCCAACTGCGACTCCTCGCGCGCCTACACCAACATCACGGCCATCATCAAGTCCGCCAGCAAGACTGACCTCTTGTCATACATGCAGACCTACTGGAAGGACTACAATGGCGACGATGAGACGTTTTGGGAGCATGAGTGGAGCAAGCACGGAACGTGCATTAGCACTCTGGATCCGGAGTGCTACTCTGATCATAAGGCAACTGAGGAAGTTGTAGATTTCTTCCAGAAGACGGTGGATTTGTTCAAGACCTTGCCAAGTTACGAGGTATGGTTTCCTTTGCTTACGCTTTCCACTTCCCCTACCCCTTCTCCTTCTCCCCATCCTTATGCTTCCTCATATATAACCCCCTTTCTAACATCCTCTCAAGTGGCTCTCTGCTGCTGGCATCACCCCCAGCACCTCTAAAACCTACACGACCGCCGAAATCCAAGCCGCCCTCTCCGCCCATCGCTCCGGCGTTACGGTAACCCTCGGCTGTTCCTCCGGCGCCCTAAATGAAATCTGGTACCACTACGCCGTGCGCGGCTCTGTTCAAACCGGTGAATTCGTACCCTCCAACCCCGACGGCACCAAGTCCACCTGCCCTGCTACGGGCATTAAGTACCTCCCCAAGTCTGGAGGAGCAACGCCAACTACTTCTAAGGGGGGAAGTACGCCGACGAGCACGAGTGCGCCCGGGACGCCATTCTCGGGAAAGGGGTATTTGAATGTGGTTTCTGGAGGGGCGAATAAGGGGTGTCTGATTTCTGCGGGGACGTGGTATACGACTGGGACTTGTGCAACATTTACGGCTACCGAGAACACCGCCGGTGCTGGGTTTACGCTGTCGTCTAGTAAGGGGAAGTGCGCTGTTGTTTCGGGAGCCTTCACCTGCGGCAGCACCGTCAGCACGGCAACGGTGTTTACGTCTGCCCAAAGTGCGCTCGTAAGCGGCAATGGGGGTGGCTGGAGTGCAGATGCCGTTGCTAGTGGGAGCACCCAGCAGAAGGTTTATGAGGGCAGTGGACATAGTGCTACAATTGGGATAGCGTGGCAGGGTGTGTAAATGGGGGACAACATAGAGTTAGATTTGAGGCCTCTATCTTTGATTTTGCGTGTATATGGGCGTTGAGCTTTTTAGAGGAGGTTTGGTTAGTATGTTCGGTACTATATTACGAAAGGGTAAATCACCGTCATCGGGTGCTCATGATTCATAACTGTGTGCACAAAAGTAACGTCCTCATCGCACAAATACTAAACGGTCCTTGGATGTCGCATCACTAACTCATACCCCGAGCCCCAACAATCCAAGCCAATCCAAGCGTTCCCCCCACTATATCTATCCCATCTACCACTGATGCTCTCTCCTTTCAAGTCAAACCCCCTCCCCCTCCCAAAATTCCGCCAAAAACAAAAACCTCATTTGATATTCCCGCCTAGGGAGCCAAACTCGTGGCCTCATGATCGAGGGCTTTCGGCACTGGGACGAGTACCAGTTGGCCAAATGGGAGACCTGTTTTGGAGGACCATCGGGGCCGGGTAAGTGGGTTGTTGGGTAAGTAGAGGGTTGGAATAGGTGAATGAACTAGTGTGGGTGTGTTGGTTAGGAACAACGTTACGCTTGGATATGTAGAAGGGGTGGTGACTTTAAGCAAATGGGGCTCGAATTACTACTTGGTAGAGTGTTTGACTTGGAGGAGATAGCGATACAGCATCTGAGGATATTGTAGCACTATTTCTCAGTATCTGGTTGGACAGCATTCGCCTTCATTTGAGGAATTCGGGATGTGAGATATATATTGGGAGCGACCTAGTTACCTGGCGACAACTCTTGATACAGGAACATAATTAGGTCAAGTAAAAGCCTGGTATCCAGAATTGAACAACAACGTGGTATTTGATTCATCAAGGCAGCATAGAATTATTGTAGGAAATCTACATGAAACTTTTGACCTACGAATAAGCAGTAACTCTTTTGATACCCAAGTTCATCTCCCGGTTTGCGTAAGCCATTCGTAAACGCCTCAAGCCATCCAGGACACGCCTTCAGAGCTCTCGGATCTTATACACACTTGCCCAGACATCCAGTAAGCCCCCAAGGCTCCAACGCTATAATCCAATGGGTAATCGCACAAAAACAAAAGTGGTCCCCCAGGACAGCATAGCCATGCTCGATATCCGCCATATGCGGATACCCCCCCATTCCCTGGCGCGAAGGGGGCACCCCCATACCTGTTCATAGCGGTGACACGTTAATATCCGTAGATATGGACATCTAAGCTCGTCATAACGCCGGTGGTGCCGACATCATCCTCACCGGTTCTGTCATCGGCCACAGAACAATTCTCCTGCCATCCGCATCCAGACAGAAACCAACAGGGCCGCTCCCATCTGCTTCAGTAATAACTGTTAGGATCATCATAACTCGACTGGCCACCATAATTTTTCTCGCCAACATCGTCCAGACTCCTATACTGACCGGGACCATTCCTGCCACGGCCTCTGCCCCCACCCCTATGACTGCCATGACCACCATGGCCACGGCTGCCGCGACCACCTCTGGCCGCATACGCGCTCTTTCCATGATGGCCATGACCACGGTCACGATTGCCGCCGCGGTAGTTAGCCGAAACGCCACTGGGGCGTTTATCATCGCGCTGCTCCCTAGGTCCTGAATTCTGCCCTCTATAGTTGTTGTCTTTCAAGTGCGCGCCGTTAGCATCCAGCGGAATAAAGGACTCGTCTCTCGTATCCTCCCGAGCAGGACCCCGTCTGTGATTTTTGTTCGGGAAATAGCTCTCCCACTCACTTTCATTTGCGTGCTCTGCTTCGACACGCAGCAGCATTTTTTCACCGACGGTGCTTTCAAATGTGTAGGCCTGTTCCTCGGGAACGGGGTGCCAATTGTTGATGCGGACGGCGTCTGCTGGTCTGCCACCGCGGCGGATGGCAAGGACGACGGTTGGAACGGGGTTCTCAGAGTAGTATCTCTGGGTCTTGGGTACTGGCTCGACTCGAGCGGCCCAGAGCTTGTTCTCGTAGCAGGCTACACCTGTGACCTTCCAAGTAACTTTCTTACCGATACCTCCCACCTTGTGCAGAATGCTACTAGGGCAGGGTTTCGGTGTGATTAGTATGCTGTTGGCAAGATAACGAACGTCAGCATCCGGCATCGCTGGAGGCAGTTTAACAAGTGAGATGAGTTTCTCTGTCGTCTCAGGCGGGATCATGTAGCCTGTGTAGAATACTGTCTTCTTGATCTGATAAGGTATTGTGCCCGGGGGTGCAGTTCCATTTTTGATGGCTGTATTGTGAATATTGATCATTCGCTGCACTTCAGCGACTTCATCGACTGGGTCCAATTGCGTCGCGTTCTCAGCTACTTGGATGACTTCGGCGTTTATAGGCTTGCGCTCTTCCTTGGAAAATCCGCTGTATAAGTCCTTGTTCCATTGGAAGAAGAAATCGCGGAAAGCTTTGGTGCTGCATATCGTTAGCCAGAGTATGTATTTAGCAACGATCGCCTTACTGGGGCGGCCTGTCCTCGTATATCCGAATCTCCTCAGCTTCTTTGTATGTGCAGACAATCTCCTTCAACAAAACCTGCTTGAAAGCCATGGTGTTGGAGAACTTCTGACCTGCAGGGCCGATTGCTGGTTTAAGGCAGATCATGTGGAAATCGAGGTTCCTGCTCTTCACCATTCGCTGGATGAGCTCAGCAAAACCTTTCTCCGACCGGCCGGTCAGCAAAACATTCAGCGCGTCTTTTTGTTGCATGGAAAGCTCGACGAGGGTGATGATATGTTCATTCCACCATCCTTTCCATCCACGAGGCTCTTCTTTCTCAACTCCTTCTCCAGTAGAAGCGAGGATGGTCGAATCGTGCCACCAGCCTCCGTTGAGGAAGACGTCCGGAGCAGCAAGCTGACCGACAGTGGGGCCATTCCAGAGCTGTTTGTTCGGCAGAGGGCTCGCGAACAGGGTATTGTCGAAGTCGTAGACGTGGATAGCTTTTATGTCGGAGACAGCTGAAGAAAGGTCAGCTAGGCTTCAACTATGAAGGTCGCGGCAAACGTACGAGGCAGATCTCTGTCACTGCAAGACCACCTCTTAAGCGCTGTAATGGTACGGGGCAGAGCTTTCTTGTCGGCGCCATTTTGTCCGCCATGCGAGGATGACTGTGTCGAATAATGCTGCATCATGGCGTGGAACGAACGACGAGGGAGGGAAGGGAATGAGAGGAGCCTGGTAGCTCTTAGAAGCATACACAAAGATGCGGCGCGCCGAATTTCATGCGCTGAGCAGATGGAAATACTGTATGGGTGAGAAAATGACCAGAAAAATAATTTTCGGTGGAACGGTGCGAGTGAGAGAGTGAAGGTGGGTGAGGTTAGAGTGTCAAGCAACTTCTGGATGTTCGAAGTCGCGGCCATAATTCTAGTGGCGCGTGCACTGTCGCCGCAGCTCCCCGCCAAACACACGACCCTGTGACGCTATCCCTTCCCTCACGTCCCTCCCATATATTTCTCCAGCTTCGCCTCTCGCCTCTCGCTCTCTCCTCTCTCCTCTCTACTATCTCCTCTCTTCTATCTCCTATCCGTTCTCTCCTCTCTTCACACACACTCTCTCTTCTCTCTCTCTTTCTCTCTCTCTTTCTCTCTCTCTTTTCTCTCTCTCTTTCTCTCTCTCTTTCTCTCTCTCCCCCTCTCTTCTCTCTTCGTCCTCCCTTCACCACATGGACGACAGCTCCGCCGAACTCTGCTCTATCTGCCTTTCTGCTATCACCGAAAGAGCAATTACTGTCCCGTGCAATCATTACACCTTCGACTTCGGTTGCCTCGCAAGATGGCTGCAGCAGAGCTCCAATTGCCCTCTATGCAAGGCCGAGGTTACTGCTGTAGAATATGACTGGCGGTCACCCACAGATTTCAAAACCTTTAGGCCTCCAAAGAAGCCTGATCCCGATACGCTACAAAACCAACCTACCATAAGATCGCAACTTGGAGGTCGATTCCAGACCAGACGACCAGTTCACCGCCGCCCTTACTCGCCTCCCAGTCCTGATACTGCGCTGCTTCGTCGCCGCTATGTATATCGTAACCGGCTGTATTCACTTCATGTTGGAAGCAATCGCATCTCCCGCTATCGCAATCTCACTCCGCAGATGATTACGAATTCGCCCGACCTTCAGTCCAGGGCCAGGATGTGGATACGACGAGAGCTTCGTGTCTTTGCCTTCTTAAATTCTGACAGCGACAATAGCGGTCCCAGTATCTCACACTCTGGGTCTGCTACTTCTGCCGGAGATGCTTCAGGGTCACGCCTCAGCAACAACGCCGAGTTCCTCCTCACTTATATCATATCCATCCTGAAAACAGTGGATATAAAGTCTAGTACAGGCCATGCGGAGGACTTGCTACAAGAGTTTTTGGGCAGAGAGAACGCTCGGCTATTTCTTCATGAACTGAACGCTTGGCTGAGGAGCCCGTATACGAAACTTGAAGATTGGGACAGAAACATACAATATGGGGAGCCACTCCCTGAGCGATTCGACGAGCATGGGAGAGGTATAGGAAGAATGCAACAGAGAGGGTGTCGAAGTCGGTCCCAAACGCCTCATTCCGAACGGAGAATATACAGAGAACGATATCCACTCTCGAGGTACGAGCCTGATTGAAGTCCTTCTGTCAAACCTCTCACGGAGCCCAAAGGTGGCCGACTTCTGGTCCCCACAAGTCCTACACAAATGCCCATACCAGGCGCCCACTCTGTGCAAGCAGAGAAGAATCTCTCCACCTGCTGGTAATTCGCGCTATGCAGATAAACTTTGCTTGGCGCCGTGGTGGAAATAGAGCAACGTGTTGTCGCAAGGTCGGCACAAGGGTTGATTCATGCAAGGAGATAGCGAGATCTCCCTGCGCAACTTCAAAATCGAGGCCCACACTGCTCAACTTGCCGTGAATGGACACGACCTGGTCCAGGATCCCATGTATCAATTAGTCCAATCTATCCAATACTTCGTGGCCACTGCCCCCACGTAGTGGAACTTGAGCTTCAGACCTCACCCCTATGTCCAAATTTGACGATTGATTTGTACATCAAAACAACTGCGAGTCTGCACCACGGGTTTTTCTGGTTTCACCATATTCAGGCATACTTCACCATTCTTTCGCACCAGCAGTTCCTACTTAAACCCATCCGAAGGCATCAGGACCTATCGATGGTGCGCCAGGTAAAGGGGTCCAACTCCCATGCGCGCCTGGCTTGGACCCCAACGACTCGCATATATATGTTAGACTCTTTCGTTCAAGCTGCGTTCTCTTTCTTGCTTCCAGGAATCGACGCTGATACTTGCACTTATGGAGGGCCTTCGACTTCAACCATACGGACAGTCATAGCAACTTCGATGACGGCTCATGGGACCACGGCCTTTAAAGCAGTTTGGAGATCCGCTCCACATACATCCGGCATTGAACAATACGGACAACGGCAGTTCCTATGCGGCCACGATACTACAAAACCCATTGTTAGACCTCCATTTCCTCAACTAGTGCGAGATGGTTCACCTATCGTCATGTCATCCGTTTCTACAAACGTGTTTTCGAATTCGATGGGCCATGAACGCAGGACGGGGTGTATCAGAAACCCTAAAGACGTTGTTGGTTGAATTGTATACCTGGGTTGCCTTTCCTCGTGAGAAGCAGAGAGTGGTCAAACAACACTTTGTCTTCTGCGGTCTGTTTCACCACTATGCCCTCGCTGAGAAGTCGCCGATGAAAAAAAATGCGGTATCACCAAGGTTCGGTTCTGGGCCCGGTATGCAAAGATCTCCACTTCTTGCTAATTCTTTAGTGTAGAAATCGTTTTTCCATTCATCAAAAATTTTCACAATTAGCCCGGCTAGCTCAATCGGTAGAGCGTGAGACTCTTAATCTCAAGGTCGGGGGTTCGAGCCCCCCGTTGGGCTTATTATAATTTTTTGTTTGCCTATGGTTTCTACTTTTTAAATTGACGTGGGTGTGGTTGTGGTTGTGGGCGAGAAGGGAGGGTTGCAGTAATTTTTCAGCGTCACCTGGGGAATACGACGACCGTAAGAGATGTGGAGAAAGGCTGAGTGAGCTGAAGAAACAGCGGAGCAACGATTACACTGGCAGAAGCGTGGCCGGAATTGACATAGCACGACCCGTGAAAGAGTTGGAGTCAGTCTGGGGAAGATGCTTCACTACGCCAAACTGGTTAGCGACAAGATACTGGTCTTCAGTCATAGCATACCAATCTTAAACCATCTGCTATTCACATTCAAACGGAAAGGTAGGTCTTAACAGGAATATACAAATACTTTCAACGAAGGAGATACCTGTAATCATCTTATCTCTTCCGGAGCAGGTGGATTATGTCTGAATCAGGCCGCCGCTGGATCATATTATTGTTATGACTTCTTACACGATCCTGAGGATGAAAAGCAGGCTACAGGTTCCTTGTGGTTGCCTTACAACCTGCTGAGCGGCTTCAAAGAAGAAAAGAACGGTTGTAACGATAGGAACGTCAAGGAAATCACTCCGAAGAGACCAAAGATGTACTATACGAGCGTTCCAGTTCCCGTCTCTCGTATCTCCGAGCCCAGTCTTACCGCATCAGACAAACAACACGCATATTCATATATCGCTTGGTGCTATGCCATCTCTCTTGCAGAACCGCTTGTTCAATAGCAACAGTGACCTAGAAGGATGCGCTATCAATCTAATCGACAAAAAGAACGGCAAGAAACACGTCCTTATAGGTAGAGCACGTATGGATGTGGCTTACGTATCCGCCGACACTTCAGACCAGTTATGCAGGATTCATGGATGGTTAGAATGGACTCTCGGTGGGTAAAGGAACAATGATGGGCAATGGGTCCCATCATACTACCGGTCATCGCTGTGCAGTACACGGGCTCTACTGTGCGTGTACGTGCCTTGATAAAATAGATACCAAGGCCACAATCTCAGCATCGTCAACCCATATCCGAGTATCATTTCTCCAACCATATACTTCGAGCTTATGGAATTGCCATTCCACATTCGGGACACAACCCATCACATTTTCCACGCAAAGTTCATTCCTGAGCCCAACAGCTTCACTCCAATGTTGCGGCAAGGATATTGACTGTGGGAGACTCACCCGTTATCGCCGGCCCTCGGGATACGCTGAGGGCTACAGAACGCTTCCTTGATCGACCGAGATTCTCCAAACGCAACTACTGCGATGTCTACCTGACACACGACAATATTAGCCTTGTGGAACACTCGCAGCAGCGGGCGCAATCACTTTCGCAATGTCGGGGTCTCCCGGTTACGACGAAGAGAGATTGCAACTCCTCAGAAAAGACCCAAAAAGGTGACCAAACGTTTTGGCATTCATGCCAACCATTTAACCTTCTGGCGGGCAGAAGTATTTTATGAGTCATAAGGTTTGTCTTTACTAGCACTCAACAAGGTTCCCGAAAAGGCTCTCAATCCGTGAGGCCTGGCGGTCATTCACTCTGTCTAACCACGTCCCTCAACAGTCGTCAAAGGGCCTCAGCCGCTGCTTCACTGAGAGAAACCCTGGATTCTTCTTCCCCGTAATGTCTCCAAGAAGATACTGCAATGCACTCATCGCATCCATACTTCTCTCGACTGAAGGCGGGAGGCAACATAATGGTCTTCAATCAGGGCTAGTGCCGTGGTAGCCCGGATCAACAAGGAAGTGAGTGGGATGGAATGGGAACTTATGCTTATATAAGGAAATGGGAATGAATCCAAAATCAACTGGTACCTTTAAAATGAAAAGTACGATTAGTGAAAGCGCTGGAACTGCCTTGGGAATCTTTACAGTAAAACACCTAAATGCTATAAGATCGCTTGCATGACCCCTATTCCATATATAAATGTTGAAAGGAGATGAGCGTTTTAGACTATAGTATTACGTCTCCTATCAAATTTCCTTCTCCCTCTTAAAGTTTTAGATAGACTGTCCTTAAATCCCCTGAACTAACTACTTGATAAGGGGACGGGTAGAAATACTGGATAGAAGAGATTTGTATGAAACACGGAAAGTCTAACTAGGTAGTATTAAAGCCTCCTTGGATTATCCCTCTATGTTAAGTGATGAAAGAGACGCCTAACCGACCGACTTACTAGTAAGCAAAGCGAGTTGGTCGACTTGACTTGATTACTTTATTATTATAGCGTCCCGCAAGCAAGTCAAGGGCGCATGCTAACTTCCGGATGGAAATAAGATAGATATTAGAAAGGTCCAACTGGCATGTTAACAAAATTTGCTAACAAAGAGAGACGGGAGTTTTAATATTTATATCTCCTTATCAAGATTCTCCGTATCCCTCAGTCATACCCTTGCTGAAATACCCTAATTAATCTCTCTACGGAAGGGTTTGAGGCGAAGTAAATAATTAAGTGAAAGGAGAGTGGGAATGGCAGGATGGGTTGCACGGTGTGGAAGACGTAAATTTCTTCTTTTTGCAGCGTTGTTGGAGCGATTCATGAGGCACACCTAAACGCCCATCAACCCAACACCTCCGTAAGAGACGGATGGATATACATGCCGAAGTAAGAGAGGGAGAGTATGGTTTTTAAGATTTCGTTTCCATTCCCCCACTTTTTCTTCTCAAACACACTATTCCCAGACTCTCTTCACCAATCTCCGGTCCGGTGGGCTTGTCAAAGCCCAAGAATCGAATTATTCATTAGCATCCCCTCCCCCCACCTCTCCCCAAATCTCCTCAATATCCCAACTGAAGCAGATGCAATTCAATTCAGTTCGACTGGGGCTAGAATCGACATCCACGAAGACCAGAAACTCGAAATTTTCGAAAAGCAGTCAGTACTCATACTTTACACTCACGTAACAGCATTCTTCTGTTCGCTAGGCCTCTCGAGCTCAGTGCCAAGCTCCTTCTCCGTGAAATGCGTTCTATTGAGCTTCAAGTTGAAGGTTGTTCTGCAAGGCTTCTGCTCGGTTTAAGGGCCAATGATACCTAGCATGCACTCCTAACCTCGCACGCTAAACCCAGCCACCCGAAAGAATAATGTATCCAATATCCTAGCTTCTCTTATCGATTCAGCTCCCACGGGGGCTCAGGAGCGCCTTCCCTCTTCCCACCCTTTCTCAATTCCAAGGCATCTTAAAACGCCTAGGATAGACTGTGAACACATCCTCATGTAAGCAAACAACAGTGAGTCTAAAATCAAGTGCTCGAAATGTGAAGAGTAAAAGTCCCGGAAAGCTCTCCTTCCAATTCTTTTCCAAGATCTTCCCTCTCCTCCTCTCCCATCTTTATCAATCAAAATAGACCGGAAACAGAGGCTCATAGAGGCAAACGAGGGTGAATTCAAAAGTTTCAGCGATTGTGATTTACGGGAAATGTATGATTACACAATCAAATGCTGATCAATCAGGTGATCGAAGCCCGCACATCACTCAGGACGATAGGGGACGATCACCTAAACGCCCAACGGATGTTCAAATAGTGGTAGGATGTCTCCCTGTCCTGGGATATAAACGTCGAAAGTAGAGAAGTTCTTTTAGTATTTTATCTCTCCTGAGCCACTGTCGTCTCTCCTTCCTCAGTACTGTCTTATATCCTGAAAGTCCTTCTCTCGTCTACTCCAGTTCCCTTCCCTGCCCCATCCCCTCTTCCACCTCCGTATTTACGGTCCTGGCCTTCCCCTATTGATACTTAGTCCAGAATTCATATTAACCCCAGAACTCACACTCCCCCTTCTCCCCCCGACTCCCAAACTCTCACTCCGCCCACTGTCGACACTCCGCCTCATACTGCTGCTACTGCTGGTCCTGCGCGCTCTCCTCGTCTCATCCGGATCACTCGGATGCAGCCCACTCGCCTTTGCAAACAGATTCAATATATCCGTGAGACTAATCACACCGCTCAGTCTCCCACTCAAACTAGCGCCAGGAATTGCAGACGCAGAGATGGCCGGAGCCGGGGTGGTGGTCACGGGTAGAGCTCCTGGCGAGGCTGGGTTGGGGAGTGGCGCGATGGGAGAGGGAGGCACGAGGACGGAGGGTGCGGCGAGGATGGAGGGGGTTATGGCGGGGGTGGTAGCTGCCGGGGTAGGAGGGCCAGAGGAGGCAGGGGAAGGGGATTCAACGACCCACATGCTGGCAGTTGTTAGTTTCTCCAAATGTTTTATATTTATTTTTACCTTTAAATGCATTTGAGGGACAAGAGGGCTTACCGGTGTGAACGTGTAGCCACGAGTTTAGCTACGGTGTGGGCGAGGGTGGAAAACGGGTTCACGTGGAAAACGGGGAATGAGTCTTTGCCGTCGTTCATGCCGCGTTCAGAGAGGATGACGGATATGAAGTGGATGCAGGAAGAGTGGAGGAGGGGGAGAGAAGTGGATTTAGTGAGGAGCTGGAAACTGTCAGATAGAGATCATTAGGGCTGGGGATTGGGTAGCTTACTCGAACATCGACATGGGAGATATTTCCGATAACGTTGTTTTGATTGTCGAGAACTGGGAGCGAAGTGATGCCTTCATTGTGCATCAGTTCGAGGGCCTCTGTCAGGGGCCTATCACCACTACAAAACAGTCAGCTCCGTAATTTTCCAAAGCAATATGAATAACTCACTTGATTGCATAAACCGAATGGCTTCCAATATTCAAATCCTTAATCAACTGCGGATACAACTGATCCACAACCGGGAAACTCTGCCTATTCTCCCAGAAGAACTTGACCAACCTCAACTGCGTTAGAATCCCCACTACATCCGTAGAGTCCTCTTCCACAATCAGAATTCTATGGACTCCGCCGCCAAACACTTCCATAGCCTGAGGTATCTTTGCCGTCTTGGGCAGTGTAATCAGCGGCTCTTTCTTGCCCAGACCCTTCACATCTCTCAACGGAATTGGCTTGCCTTCCCGGCCTTTCTGCGCAATCTGATCGAAGGAAGCTACATCGTCGTCTGCGGGCCGCGCAAGGCCGACTACGAGGAGGAGATAGGCGTTCAGGTCGCTGTAATCGAAAGTCCCAGTAGCGGTGTGGGAGTCTTTGGAATCGCTGAGCAAGACGACATTAGGGGCACCGGACTCGACTAGTACCTGTATATGTCTCGGTCTCAGTCTCAGTCTCACAATCCCCACCCTATTCAAGACACGCAGAGAGAAAACTCACATTCGTAGCCTCCTCCACACTAGTATCATACTGTGCCCACCTTACCTGCCCGGGATCCACAATCTCGCCCAACTGGACCCCCTTCCAATCCCGCCCCGCAAACGGAGCACTCTGTCCCCCATTCATCGTGGGCGGGTTATTCAACAGATCCTGCAAGGCCTGTTGTCCCATACTCGGATGTCTGTGTCTAGGCGAACTGGGCACACCGCGCATGTTGTCAGCGAAGGAGGCGCGGTGGCCAGAGTGTGGGCTTTGAGACATGTTGAGATGTGATGGTGGAGGGGAGCGAGGGCTGGAGATGGCATGGGCGGAGGGGGTTCGGAGAGGTTGTGAGAGAGGGGATGCGGTGGTAGAGAGTTGTTCTTGGGAGCCTCTGGAAGGCGTCTGTGAGTCGCTTCCTGGAATAGGAATGTTGTGGTCGGCCATTGCCTGTTGTGATAGCGGCGGAAGGAGGCGGGGAGGTTGTGTTGTCGAAGAGGCAAGAATAGGGAGGGGGGTGGGCGGATGGGGTGGGGTAGCTATCAGCCTCTTATGGCGATTGTGACAGTGGTTGCGTGTGTGTGTGTATGTGTGTGTGTATGTGTGCGTGTATGTGAAGAATGATGATATATGAGTGTGAGAGAAAAGCGGTAAGACAGAAGTTTCTTAAGTGTCAAAGGGGTTATTCGAGAGTGGTGCTGTTCACAATTCTTTGCATATCTCACCTCTCTCTCTCCCCGCATTATTGCTGAGTCTGGCCTGGGTAATGGTCTCCCGACTGTTATCGGCCACCAATAAGAGTGCCCCCAGTTCACCTCCATCATGGACAGGGTTCAGCAAAACACCACTTTCGCCCATGGTCCCATCTCCAACCTCTTCTCTCATAGTTTGAATGGTAGTCTACTTGGCTTGGTTTATCATCATCAATTGTTCATATGAGCTCATTGTAAATCTCCATCACTTCTCTTTCTCTTCAGTCGGACATCAGCCACGCTCTACTCTAGAAATATGCAAGTGCGAAATCTTGCCATTCTCAATCCTCTCCGGTACATCCAATCGGTTAATCTCCATTCCCATCGTGCTTTGAAAAATAAAGAGCCAAGAAAAATCTTGCAAACCGATCAATTAGGCTCTTCAATAGGTAGGTTTTTGTAAAGAATTTGGTATATACGCATTATCTTTATACATAATCGTCTTCTCCAGTCTTCATATATGCCGTTAAATATCCAAAGAACTCCAAATTACCCTTGCAACTATACAATAGGAACACCACACTGAAATACTTACGTTCCACATCGGATATCTCCTCTTGTACTTTATCCAAAAGCAGCAAACCCCGTCGTTAATCGGATATCTCGTGTCCATTACTCTCATATCTGTGCCATCCACAAATTATCTCGTACCCCCCCCCCTACTTAAAAGCACGTGCTCCATTCTCGATATCTTGTAACCCCCCTAATTGATATCCAACATACTCCTAACCTGCTGCGGCTTCGTGTCCTCGACTGTCAAAGTCCTCCCCGTCATCGTACTCGCCGCATCCATATCACTCACCGTCCTCGTCGTCGACAAGCCCGCCCCCGCCTTATTCGCACTCCCGGGCTCCGGATCCCTAAACGGATCCTCATTGGGCCTGCTCCTGGACCGATTCCTTAGCCCCATATTCCCCAGCTCAATATTCCTCTCAATATTCCTCGCCGTCGCCCTGCCACCCCCGACTTCCCCTGCCATGTTGCGCAGCCGCGCGTCGTCGGACGCATACTTGTCAGCCCAGTTGCGGTTCCACCAGTGTGGCTTCTTGACAATACCGAGCTCGCGGTCCGTCATGATGCCGCGCTCGCGGCGCTGTTCAATGATCACTTTGTCCTCATTTTCTTCAAAGAAGCCGGCGATTTCGAAGATGATGATGATGAGGAGGATGGTGCCGTAACCGAGGCCGTAAGGGTAGCCGATGTTGACGTCGTCTTGGAAGATGGAGATTTCCCAGAGCCACGCAGAGGCGATTCCATAGCCGACGCGGATGGCGAGGATGAGGATGGCGAGGAAGAGCTTGGTCGGGCAGTAGTGGCAGAAGGTATCGATCTTGCGCCAGAAGCCCGTGGTGCGGGGTTTGTAGTGGTGGAGGGAGTGCCACAGAGAAAAGCAGATGACGAACAAGGCGATGGCGGCGAAGATGGCGCCCACTTTCTCCCGAGATCCTGTGGAGGCGGGTCTGGCAATGTTCTCCTTTTGTTCCGGGGTGTTTTGTTTCTCAACAGCGGTCCAAGACCTCGGAATGACCATGAAGAAGTTCAACCAGGCGAACAGGTAGAATACCAAGGGCATGTAAAATTCGGTCTTGCCTCGCTTATCGTCTTGAGGGAGGATGAATGGATCTTTGTCGACAATTTGGCGTTCCTGCCATGATCCCCTGTAACAAGAATTAGAAACTGTTTAGTATAATTCGGCGGACTGAGCTCACCAATGCCTTGTAGCCTCCCAAACCATAGCCAGCGTCCCAGGAACCATCAAAACAAAGAAGAAACTCTGCAGCACAATCGGAATCTGCTGCAGGTAATACCGGTCGACATCAATGCCTGTCAACGTGCTAATCATGCCACACGCAGCAACAAAGCACATCCAATACCACTGCCACCTTCGTCCCACAGCCCTAAACCTCTTATCTTCCCTCAGGTATAACCGCCCATGTTTCCGCAGATTCAGCAGGGTAAACATTATGCTGATGGTGAAAAAGACGGCAAAGACAATGCTTGCAACGCCACGGCCTCCGATATTGTAGTAGGGAATGTAACACGATGTGCCGTTTACCCAACTGCCGTTGGCAAACATGTGCGGTTTGAAGTTGTCGAAGATGAGGTAGCATTTCGAGGCGTTCGAGATGGTGTTGTTGGTGTATATGGTATAGTTGAAGTGCTTCAGCGCTGTGAGATTGAAGTGGACGCCGTTGATGATCGTGTCCGTCGTGTTGTCCCCATTGTTAGGGAACTGGACAAGGTCGCGAAGATCGAGGAGAGGCATATCGAAGGAAAGTGATGCTCCTGAAGTCTGATGCGAAATTCGAGGCTCGAAAATAGATTTTTTGTCAATAATGTATTATGTCCGTTCCACCATTATACGACGTTCGGATAGAAAAGATCTCTGTGGTCCTGCGCGGTTTAAGATGATACACCACAGTCAGATATCGCAAAACAATCGTTCCGCAGGATTCCGGTAAGCAACTCTGTTTCCTCTCGTCTCGTCTCGAGGGGGGAAAAGATGGGAGCAACGCGATATTTGGAGAGAAGAAATGGCACAGCGGAGTGCTGTCTAGCCGTGTGCAGATTTTAATGGCGCACTCGGAAGTGAATGGATGGGTCACGGTAAAGACAAGCTCTGCGATTCCACCGACCATGACGACCGGTCGGTAAGCTGGCGCGCTTTTCCCGGATAGCAGCGGACACTACGGTCTGTGCGTCCATGTTTGTTGAAACTTCAAGAGCGAAATGCCGACTTGTCGCCGAGTATATACAACCACCAGTGACCAACTCCGGAATAATTTGATTGCTATCTCTACTTCAGCAAGTATCCTCCGGTGGTGTTGTTATAAGATTTTGCTGTTAAAAGGATGTGCAAAGAGAACCTACATCTCGTCGAGTACTCATGCAATCATTGTGTTCTGTGTCCATGTCTGGAGTCTCCAGGTCTTTCTTGATAAGAGAAGACAAATCTTACTGACTGCAGTCTAGATAGAGGTAGACAGATATTAGTAGACAGATATTAGTAGATAAACTACTTTGACAAAGGAGCGAGAGTATATACTCCTTTTCTCTCTAATACCAACCCAGCTATCAGACTCTTAGTTCAGAGACTCTCTTATTAAGGACCTTGGCAGAGACGTTACCAATGAAGTGTTCGTTTCTTTCTAATAACGTAGAGTCACAAGCAAGGGCCCGAAGGTTAGGTATAGTTATATTTCCCTATGTCAAGCACCCTTACCATAGATCCGCTACTACATTCATCCCACCTCCACTGATAGCATACCCTATTT
This sequence comes from Delitschia confertaspora ATCC 74209, assembly GCA_010093945.1. Classification (NCBI taxonomy): domain Eukaryota; kingdom Fungi; phylum Ascomycota; class Dothideomycetes; order Pleosporales; family Delitschiaceae; genus Delitschia; species Delitschia confertaspora. The sequence goes on along the minus strand of ML994017.1, from coordinate 10,075 downwards.
TGACGAGCAGACAAGGAAATATCGAATTCCGAGTAAGAAATGCTATTTATGCAAGAAGAAGACCAAAGAGGGCAGGTCTAGAAGTAAAGGGGTTTGAGGACACAGAAAAGAGACCGTGCCATCACTACCCCTTGACGTTGAACATCATCATCAATCATCCAATCTTCACTCGCTTACTTGCCCCATGGCACAATCACCTACCTCCTCTCTTCCACCCGGTCCCCCGTCTCAGATTGGCACATGAAACCTTGGAACCAACCTTCTCAGTCCCCTCTTTTCTTTCCCTCCGTACGGTGGCCCATACCCATAACTCTCCTCTGGCAATTCTGAGCTTGCAGCCCTCGTTAAAGTATCAAACGTGGTGCTGCCTCTCGGGGTAAGCGCCGGCGGTACGTATCCAGACGTAGGACTGCTCATGTCCAAGCTCGTGGCAACGGCGTCCGAGTACGTTGTTGTCGGGCCGGTTCCAGTAAAGGAGGAGCTCGTGGTATCCATAGCCTCGCTATTCGTGGTGACTGGGGTGGAACTGGGGGTGCTGGAGTCTGGCGGGATGTACGAGGATGTTGTATCTGAGTCGGTGGTGGTGGTGTCGGAAGTGGCACTAGTGTCTGGTGTGGAAGTAGTTTCAGGTGCAGTGGTGGTATCGGGTGCAGTGGTGGTGTCTGGTCCTACGGACGTATCGAATCCAGTTGAGGTGCTTGGGCCGGTTGAAGGTGAGTTTGAGGACGGTGCAGTAGGTGTGAGCGGGATTGTGCTGTCTGATCCAGTTGCCATTGAAGTATCAGGCCCAGTTGGCAAGCTTAAGGTCGGGGACGATTGAGTGGGTGTGAGCGGGGTTGACAAAGAGGCACTCGCTATATCTCCGGTAGTACTTCTAGAGATACCCGTCGTTGAACTCGAAGAGATACCGCTCGTCGGACTAGAGGAACTACCCGTGACCAAACTCGAAGAACTATCACTCGCCGAACTCGTACCAATATCGGTTGTCGTACTTAGAGAAACACCGGGCGTCGAGCTTGTATCAATATCGGACGTAGTACCTAGCGGGGCATCTGTCGTAGAACTTGCAGTAGTATCGATATCAGACGTAGTACCCGGCGGGATATCGGTCGTAGAACTTAGAGTTGTATCGATATCGCTCGTAGTTCCCGGGGGAATATCGGTGGTAGCAGTTGCAGTTGTGTCGATGTCATACGTGGAAGAATAACCGTACGGAGGCACATATTCGGGAGTTGAAGAAGTTTCAATTTCCGAGGTCGTGTCAGATGGTGTTGAAGTTGGGGGGGACGTCGTGTCTGATGGAGGTGAGGTTGCAGGGGACGTAGTGCCCGACGGTGTTGAAGTTACAGGAAGCGTGCTATCTGAGGGCGTTGAAGTCGTAGGGAATGCAGTGTCGGATGGAATTGAAGTCGCAGGGGACGTAGTGTCCGACGGTGTTGAAGTCGCCGGCGACGTCGTATCGGATGGAGTTGAAGTCGCAGGGAATGCAGTGTCCGATGGAATTGAAGTCGCAGGGGACGTAGTGTCCGACGGTGTTGAAGTCGCTGGCGACGTCGTATCGGATGGTGTTGAAGTGGCAGGGAGCGTGCTGTCCGACGGTGTTGAAGGCACAGACGACGTACTACCAGAAGGTGTCGGTCCACTTGGAGTCAGAGGAACCGTACTGTCCCAGGGCGTGGACGCTGAAGCTGTGCCACTAGTTGAGCCGCTCGTAATCGAAGCAGTCGAAGAAGAATTTCCAAACGGTGGAGTCGAGGACGCCGAGCCAGTAGGGGGAGCAGTTAACGGCGAAGTTCCTGTCGAACCTGTTCCCCACGTGCTTCTCATCGTACTATCCGTCCCCGTACTGTTTGAGTATGGTGGGGGGGATGTTTCCGACACTGGGGGTGAGCTCGAAACCCCTGTACCTGAGCTTGGTGTGAGTGTCTCCCAGAACGACGTTGCGGTATCAGTGCTGTTGGGCCAAATAGGGCTCGTTGGTGTCAACGGTATGGTTGAATCGCCCGTCCCTGTTGAGCCCCATGGAGTGGACGGAGAAGCCGTCGAATCAGTGCTGTTTGGCCAAATGGGGCTTGTTGGTGTCAGCGGTAGGGTTGAATCGCCTGTCCCAGTTGAGCCCCATGAAGTTGGTGTCGAAGAATTTGCGGGACCAGTCGCGTTAGTGAAAGGGGGGCTTGTTGGTGTCAATGGCAAACTCGAACCTCCCGTTCCTGTACTACCCCATGAAGTCATCGGGGGATAAGTGCTGTTAGGCCACGTAAATGGGGGAATTGTGCTGGACGTCAATGGGATGCTTGAGCTTCCTGTTCCTGTAAGACCCCAGGAAGTTGTTGGCAAGCCAGTGCTGTTCCCATACGGTGGCGTAGTAGTCGAATTCAACGGCATACTTGGACCTCCTGTTCCGGTAGAACCCCATGAGGTCACTGGTGAATATGTGCTGTTAGGCCAGGATGGTAAGGCTGTGTCAGACGTCAATGGGATGCCTGAGCTTCCTGTTCCAGTAAGTCCCCATGAAGTTGATGGAGAGCCAGTGCTATTCCCATACGGTGGTGTCGTAGATGACAATGGAAAGCTTGACCCTCCGGTTCCTGTAGTACCCCATGAATAGGGATAAGTGCTATTTGATGGGCGTGGACTCGAAGGTACTGGAGGCCTGTAGGAACTCGAGCTTGTTACTCCGGTTCCGCCGGTTCCCCAACTGCTCGTTGAAGAAGTACCATTTCCAAATGGTGGGGTCGTTAAAGAGCCAAGAGAAGAGCTTGTTATTCCAGTACCCCATGTTGACGAAGTTGTAAATGAAGAGGTGACATTCCATGTTCTCGTCGAGGATGTGCGTGAGGAGCTGGAGCGCCTGGAACTCGATGACGCTGTTCTACCCGTGCCCCACGAACTCGGTATGGCATAGGTGCTGTTGCCATAGATCGGCGTCGGAGGAGCATAGTGTGAGCTGGTAGATGGCCCGGTCATAAATGACCCGGTTGTAGACGGCCTTATGACAGATGACCTCGAGTTGGACGACCGGGATGATCCTGAGGTAGATGAGCTTGCGGTCGGTGAACTGCTGTTCCCGGTCAGTGTATTAAGGGACGTGAACGTTGCATCGGTATAACTTGTGGTGGGAACGATGGGTGGTGCTGAGGTCCAAATCTGAGGGGCGGTTGAAGGCACGCAAAAGATAATTCCTTCATCATTTATCGAGCAACGTGCACCAGATGGAAGGCTTATTGAAGAGACAGCCGATGCGGTGGTTGGAGGGCCATAATCAGGGGCCGATGCAGGAGACGAGAGAGGATAATTTCGAGGCTCGACGTCTGTAGACCTTGTTAGCATTGTGCCATTGGATATACTGCAGAAAAGAGTGTGGGAGTAAATGGTCCATGATTAGGCCAGAGCAGCGAAATATGTAGGCCGAATATGACACTCAAAGAAACCGAATGTATCATGGATAACAAGTACTGAAACCAGAGAATCTAAACAGCGTAGAGACATACCTTGCGGAGAATCTGCAGCAGTGAAAGACAGTAAAGTTGCTGCCGCAATCGTCTTTAACCACTTCATTCTGGAGGAAAGCAACAAGTCTCCCTTGGAAATAGGTCAACGAGCTGAAGTGAGTGTCCAATGATGAAGGAAATGAGTGAAAGGTCCTCCAAATGCGAGGATACTGGAGATAAGAACAACATGCCGCCTGAAAGGCACCAGCTTATAATGAAGGAAGAGTGGCACGGCGTGACTTGTTCCAGTTATATGGATTCCGTTAAGGTGTCAGTCAGGCGTAGCTGTTGTGGGCCGAATGCTGAGCACAGTACCTGCAGGACGGCAGGATACCTGCCGTGTCCGTCCTTAGATCATGCCGTAGCTCCATATTGACTGCATCTCTACCAAATATGAAATTGGCTTAGATCTGGATGCTATTCAGAAAGACATCGAACACTGTCCACACAGAGTTGTGATCCTTGGGTCAGACTCCACGACAAGAATAGAAACGGAATGAGGAACCTGACTATGACGATGGATTATTAGGAGATATGCCAAGAAACTTTTTGAACAGACCGAATTAGTGCAAGTGTAAGAGAAAGGACTATTTCGAAATGGAAGTTGAGGGTACAAGCAGTAGAACAGGGGAAATATTTGCACCTGTGTCAGCCCATTATCCATCCAGCCACCCGTAACACAGAAAAGTGATCTCAGAAAAACTCTGATAAGACAACAAGGAAAGACTATTGGGAATACCGTACCTAAAGAGTCCATACAAACCGTGATTGGCACAACGCTCAAACGGTTACGAGGAGTCAGGTTACAGCCAGACTATTCGCAATCAAAAGCGACCCGGAGATTCCGTCCGGGTCTCAATGGTTGCGATAGAAGCACATTCGTTTCCTGGATTCGAGGCGGTGGTGCAACGATGTCTAGAAAGCTTCATGTTTAGAAAAAGGTTAATATCCACCTTCTAATATTGGTGAGGGACTACCCAATGTGGACGATCGAGGGTCCCGCTGCACGCGGATCCCGCATGCTAGAGGGATTCGCTGTACCAACTGGGCCAGTTCATATCCAGACGGGAGCCTACCGAGGCCGCGTTCATACCGACGAAATCTGGAAATTTGGATACCGTAAGGATCGGGGAGTAGGATGGATAGCTGCGCCAGTCGTGCCAAAAGTCATGACTAAGTTTGTAAATGATGCTGCCAGCTGCAGCTATCCGTGACCGATAGAGGGCAAAGTATACAGGTACTTCTTAGTACAACACCAACACTCTGGTTCCCAGGAGAGCAGAAGGAGGAGAAGATCGATCTGAGTTGCTAAGGTGCCACTACCTCTGTGATGAAGTGGCAGGACGTTCAGCATATGCATGAGACGTGCGGACATGCAGGAACAAACCAAGATAGAGCTCGCAGATGACATGGTGGTTGTACTGAGGCTCCACTACGAAACGTTCGCAAACATCAGTCTTGAATCAAAACAGACGGTAACTTGCTGATGAAAATTGAGAAAGAATATTGAATGAGCAATGGCGACCCGGAGACTGAACGGCCGCTACTCCATAAACGTGCCTGTAACGCAACCGGAGCGCGATGGGGTTTTGCCGATAGAAGGCTAGGAGGAGATGGAGAGACAATGAAGCACAAGACTCGAGAGTAGTTGAGAGATGGGGAATCGTCCCTGAGCCCTGGAGGGGAGGGGGTGCTACCCCTAGAACGGAAGTGGCCGAAGCGCCGTGGGACCCGTCACTGCCCGTGATCCGTCAACCCGTGAGACATTCACCATTCCGTCCCTGTCCTCGTATGCATCTCCAAACCGTTAGCAATCATTATCCAATGGTTGTGAAATTAAATATGTGTGTCCTATCGGTGCTCCCGCCCATCCCTCCACAGTTGCACCAACTTTAACGTCCAGGTTGTAACCAAATTTGCCACTATGGAACGGCGTGAACGGCGTGAACGGTCGAGGTGTATGTTTAGCAGTCGAAGATAAGGCGAGTGCCTAATCGAACCTCCAACATATCCTCATCACCAGCCCAGGTACGCACGAGACCGTAACGGTTGTCCAAAGGATGACAAAAGCCACTTGTACTAGAGTTCACGACAACGACTGGAGCAACATTGAAAAAATATATATCGCACTACGAGTGGCGTCCAAGGCCAACCATTACAAGCTATTAGTTCCCTATGGCTTTTCCATCTGCCATACCCAAAACAAGCGTGTGAAGAAAGAAAAGAAGGCGCGAAAAACAATGCTCTCGTCTGAAGCTTCCCGGCCCAAGCAGCTCAAATATCACAAATGCCCGGACCATTTTCCGTGTCCGGCGGTGTATATCCCCAAGACACCGAGGTGCAAGACTCAACCAAGAACCCATAACTCCTTTTCGTTACTTCGTGACCCAACCCTCCCATAAATGTTGAACATTAGCACAACCATAGACCAAGCCCCAAGACTTGTCACCCCACCAATCCGCATGAGACGCCCAAAAAGAGGAGGTATTATATATTCCCTGGGCCGTTGAAAAAAAGGGAGCACAAAAACTCGAAATCTAGACAAGCGCCACGTCGACTCCCTTCAACTGAGATCCTGTTATGACATATAGCCACACTGTCATGTCTGCGATCCACAGAGTTCCTCAAAGGTTTTTCATGGATGGATCAAAATTATCGAAGAGGTCATCGTTGCCATCCCAGTCAAAGTACCCATATTGGTTACTATTCCCACCCTCCATAGTTCCTTGAGCGCCGTCCATTTGTCCCGCGAAACTGAAGTCGGCGGTCATGTTGGGAAAGGACTGCAGCATTGTGTCCTCTACAGTTGAATTGGAGAACTCATATCCCTCATGCATCGAAGTCGTCTCCATGTTCGCACTTGGTGCAAGTGTTTCGTTGATACCTGTACTTGGCACAAACATTTGATTCATTCCTGGGTTGGCTGAGTTGGGCCCATGTGACTTTGGGGCCGGGTCTTGACTATAAGTATAACCGGGCTGCGGTATCCCGTCACTACCGTGCATCAGCATGGCGGTATGTGGATGGTGGGGATTCAATAGTGGACCAAGTGATTGCTGAGTCTCTGGAGGTAGGGCCGTTGAAAAGGGACTGGTATCGAGGGAGCCAAAGTCTTCGGAAGAGTTTTGCATGTACGGAAGTGTAGACCGCGTGTCCCCTACTATCTCAGGGAACTGCTGTGTATCGTGGAAAGAATCCGGGGAGTCTTCCGTCTTGAACACCGAGTCGTGAGGGGAACGAGCTGGGTGTCCAGGAGATGAAGCCGACGCTGGATGTTGAGAGGAGGGAACCCGATGACTAGGAGGCGCAGTCGACGCAGGAGTTCGAGAGGACGAAACCGGATCTGTAGGAGATGCAGCTGTGATGTTTGTAGAGGCTGTTTGTGGGCGAGACGGTGAGGTAAGTGTATGGTTTTCTGAGCCCATGCAAATGGGTAACTGCATCCTCTGGGGATGTTCTTGCACAGCGACATCAGTAGAATTCCCGGTGAACGATGCTGAGTGAAAACGCTGGATAGCTTGTGCTGTTCCTCGTGGTGTTGGTTGGAAAATCTGGTGCTGCTGTTGCGGTGGTGTTTGCCAGAAGACCTGTCCTTGCGGTGATGGGAAGGATTCCGGTGCCTGCCGTGGTGATGGTTGGGACGGTTGCTGTACCTGTTGTGATGCCGGATGGAACGATGGTGGCCCATGCTGTGCCATTGACTGCGAACGCTGCTGCTCCGGCTGCATTGTTGACATTGATGCTGAACGGTGGACCATGACGGGGTACGGTCCGGCGTACGGATGATGTCGAACCGATTGACCGTGACCCGGTTGGATTACCTGCGAATTCACTAGTTGAGGCCGTGGCTGCTGCTGTTGCATCCGCTGCTGCATCAGCTGATGATGGTCCATTATCTGCTGCTGTCGTATCATCTGATTCTGCGCTATCTGATTCTGCGCTATCTGGTTCTGCACTATCTGGCTCTGCACCATGTGCGACTGCTGCAGTGGAAGCCCATGGAATGGCTGACTGAAAGGACTATTATTATTGTTGTTGTTGTTGTTGTTGTTGTTGTTGCTGTTGGTATGGTCCATGAGCTGGCCACCCCCCATAGAGTTGAGCACCTGCTGTCTCATAGCGACTTGGTGGGCCCAAACGGCTTGCAAGCGTCCATTCAACGGGCTCTGATATGGTCCGTTGAAGGCCAGAGCCCGGCGCCACAGCAGTTCTGACTCGTCATCCTCCTCTTCGTACATTTGCTCTGTCGATACTTCTAACTCAGTTACACGCAGAGCGCGACCTGTTCGCTTCTTATGGATCTCAGAAGCACGACGAGCAGATTCTACTCGCGCCTCCAGACTCCGGTCACTTCGCCGTGAGGCGGCAATGTATGCTCTGGAAAAACATCAGCGACGATACATGAAAGAGATTGAAGCCTGGGCTGTGTACCTCTCTTGATTTTCTTCATGAGTACGTTCCGTCTTGACCGGTTTGGTCTTTTCTGGCCGAATGGGCGGCATGGTTGTTGGAGTTTGGTTGAATGTGGCAGTGTTGCTTGTGGCGGTGCAGGATGTTGCAACCAATTAGAGAGGTGAGTGATTTGGGGGGGGGGAGGGAGGAGGGGTGTGGCACGTGCTGGACCGAGGAGGTCTTGAATCCAACGCGACCAGAGCGAAAATAACTGGAGCGTCGTCGCTGTTCTTCAGGTACTTGGAACAGGAGAGGGAATGAAGGCCCAGCAGTTGTCTTCCGTGAGAGGGGAACGGGAGAGCAAACTCTATATTGGGTGTCGGAGGGAAAGCGCTGCCGAGGCGGACGAGCAAATGCAGCAAGGCACGAGCAAAAATCCGAAAGATGTCGGGGTCCCAAAGTGAAGAAAGTGGACGAGCGCACGGCCGCCGATGGACAAGCTGAGCTAAGATGGGGATTTCGAGAATTACGTGGGGTTCACGATCGGGAGCTGGAGCCACACGCACGGACTTGGATCGAGGAAAAAAGAATCCAATGTGGGTGGGGTGGGTACGTGAGTGGGAAGAATCAGTTGGCGCACAGCTACCCAGGTCGAAGCTCGGACTCGACAAGGTAGTATCAATGAGTACCGATAATGGATAAATAAATGCTATGCAGCATAAGAAGAAGAAGAAGAAGAAGATGATGATGGTGATGATGATGATGTGAAGATGAAGAAGAAAATGAAGAAGAGAAGCGAAGCGAAGCGTATGGGATGCTAAGCAGAGAGGGATGGGATGAACAAGACGAGAGGTTGGATTGGCGTCGAACACAGGAAGGGGCCTGAGAGGAATGGCGGGATGGGCAGGTCCTGAGAAGGGTAGTAGGTATGGGAGGGGTCCAGCAGGCCAAAAGGCAGAACAGCGAGATCAACTCCAAAAACAACAAATCGACAGGCGGTGGAGAAGAGAAAGAGAATGCGAGAGGGAATGCACGATAGATAAAGACCGGGGACACAGTTCGCTCAGGCGCTATTTTTCTGCCCTCGATGGGCGTCCTATAAGCGGCACCTCGATCTACAGCTGGCGATTTCGGGGGGAGCGCCTGCGATGGCATGGAATGGCCGCCGGGGGAGTAGTCCATCGGAACCACGTCCTTTGCCAGGCTCTGCTGGACAGCCAAAAACCGGCGATAGATAGCACTGCGCAGGGACATGCACGCTGCTGCTGTTAGTGCTGCTACTGCACAGCTGCGTAGGTATGCACGGACTCTTCAGAAACCGGCAATATCACAGAGCCCCGGAAGCTCGTCGATCGCGACCCCGCTAAGATCTCTTGTGCTCGAAATCTTGGTCGATAAACGAACCATCTGCGTGAAGAGGATGCTGCAACCTTTTTGCCGCTTGGCTGCACGTAACCCTCTTGGGAACTTTGGATGCGGCATGGTATGACTGCAGTGGCCAATGGCCGAAGCTGACAACCCACACGCCCGCCTCAAAAGCCCCCCGCTACGGGGCATTGACTCTTCGAAAAGGTTCTGGTTTGGATGCGCGGATTGCAATCTACCTACCATATTTTATGTCGTCATGAAGCATGACCCGCTGCACAGCAGAATTCTTTTGAAAATGGGCTGCTGCATCGCGTCGTTGTCGCGGGAACCCGTGATAGAAGGATGCTGAATGGCTAGATGACATGTGTGGTACAACTCAAGGCTCTTAGTAGCCTAGGCAATTCCCAGTTGCTGTGGACCTCCGGAAACCTCATGCATTTGTCTGAAGCCCTCAAATTTTGCCTTCCAATTGTGGTAACCCCGCGCTGATGATTTGGAATTGGAAAGTGATATCGCAGAGAAGCAGTATTAGTGAGCCAGGATTAAGGAAGGAGTCAACGCTATCCGCGCCACCGACACGGCTATGAGGCAATCTCCATTGCTCCAAGAAATAACACTGCTGATAAAATCCCCCCTTCTCCGACGGATGAAAGCCAGGTAAAGGTTGGCGATGCCACGATAGTTGTTTATCAGTTGCAACTGGCAGGAGTGAGACATACTGACAAGGGGGTGGGCGGGCCGAGTTCAGCATCAGATTGAAACCAGATAAGCGAGGTTCAAAAGGCGGTTAGCGTCGATCTGAGTCGGACGGCCCCCCTTTCCCC